>MU912515.1:0-12935 GCA_036418165.1 Cooperia oncophora
GAGTTCAAGCTTTTATGCGGAGCTAAGCAAAAAATCTTCGCGCCAACCGGATGCAAACCCGCATGCGTTTGACTTGAAAGCGAGACCATTACCACGAGGCCACGGTGGCACTGCCGAAGCATCGATCAGCAGCGCTTACGAGCCAGAACTCAAACTTTGACCACCCAGATCTCGTCTGGGAGGTCCCCGTAGCACTTTTAATCTGCATATTCGTAATCAGCATTCGAGGCTCTATCGATGTACCTAGGTCTCCATTCAAAGTTCCATGGGAAGTTCAAACCATTCCCTTGTGAGACGCAAGAGAGAGTGAGTTTCTAATCAGCAATGTGTTCTGGATTGCCACCAGAACCTGCCGGCGCACCCTTTATGAGTAACTGATTGATAGATGTAAGCCATAGGCAATATTAAGACATGCGATTGTGTCCCGTAGGTAAACGGTAAGATACTCGATGCGTGACCTCTCCTGTATTGAGAGGCACGCCTAGATAGAGTTAGCATTCTACCACGAACCATACAACCGAGCAGTCGACTCCAATAAACGACTGCCACACTTATCTACCAACACTCAATGAACGTTCAAAAAATAGTAACACAAAACGTTGAGAACTTTTTGGACAACCTAATACAAGGATGCTGGCATGTAGCTGGAGTTGGGCCCTTAGCGGAATCAAACCCTACTTCACACTTATCGGGCAAGCGCACTATTTCTGTTCGTTTCAACAACAAGATACCAATACCGATAAGAAACTCACAGGCCAAAAATCGCAAGTGTCGAGGCAGTTTGTATTCCGAGTGGTCCAGATTCATACAACAATCCAACCACGGTAAAGGCCTGGATTGTTATGCTTGCAAAAGAGGGAGACACAGTCTAAGAGTGTGATTCCCGGATATCCTTGCACTGTGTGCCGCTTGCAAATGTTTACTATTCGAAATGTTGTGCCCTTTTGAAGTCACACCTCGCGTTAATTTGACGCACAGGTACCTTCTTTTGACATGGTGGTCCCATCCGCAAGCATGCAGGTCATGCATTTTTAGCAGCTCAAAGTAGGTGAGGGACGCGTCGCCGATCTGCGTCATTTTGAGTGCTGCCTAATGGTAGGTTGCCTCATGCAGAAAATCTTTGAATCCATTTCTATGAAATAACACGCAAGGGAGATATACTCAAGATAGAAACGTCGGTTTTTGTCTGGTTTTTTTGGTTTCTTTTTTCTTTGGTTTTTTCAAAGTTCAATCTTCACAAAACGAAGCCATGCTTTTACACACTAGCACACTAGGCCCCGCCCCTCTGACCACGCCCACTTTCGTTTTTCGCGGAATTTTGATTTTTCTTCCGAATTTTCTTTTTTAGGCTGTGACAAGCGGCCCCGCCCACTAATGGAAGCTCCGCCCACTTTTCAAAAATGATGCAGATCGGCGAGCTAGTGACCGTACTAGCAGGTTATGGCCTCTCCCGTCACCCGGAACAAAGTTTCCTTTTTTGTGGTCTTTCCCTTTTTTTCATTCTATGTGACGGGAGAGGCCATAACCTGCTAGTACGGTCACTAGCTCGCCGATCTGCATCATTTTTGAAAAGTGGGCGGGGCTTCTACAAAGTGGGCGGAGCTTCCATTAGTGGGCGGGGCCGCTTGTCACAGCCTAAAAAAGTGAAAATTCGGAAGAAAAATCAAAATTCCGCGAAAAACGAAAGTGGTCAGAGGGGCGGGGCCTAGTGTGCTAGTGTGTAAAAGCATGGCTATATTCGTTTTGTGAAGATTGAATGTGAAAAAACCGACGTCGAAAGAAGTTATAAAAATTCAGAACTTACATCACTTGATTGTGAAGTGGGCGGAGTCAGATCTGTATCGGTACCAATCCTTTTCAGTTGAAGTGTGTGTGCAACTAGCAAAAGTGAGAAAAAGTCGAAGAAGCAGATTTCATAAAACATTTTGGAAAACCGTGACCGCGCTGGAAAGGTGGGCGGGGGTGTTGGGGCGGGGCTTGCAGCAGTACCTAGTGTGGTCTAGTTATCAACTGCCTATTGTAAGGGGTGTGTCCGATTTGATTTGAAAAGTGTCCGATTTGGTTTGAAAAGTGTCCGATTTGGTTTGAAAAGTGTCCGATTTGGTTTGAAAAGTGTCCGATTTAAAGTGAAAATGGTATATATAGTAGGATGGGTGATTTGTGAAACGTGTGGGCCATGCAAAAGAATCGGACCCTTTCTGTTGACAAGTGCTGGCTGCAGCTGACGCAATTTTCGGTACATTTCGTCGATTTCTTCACAGTAGGACTCTGCTGTGATGGTTTGGCCTGGTGACAAAAAGTTATAGTGATCACACCAGCCGATGACCACCAAGCCGTGACCAGAATCTTTTTTGATGAGGATTCGGCTTTGAAATTGCATAGGTGATTCGTCGGCATCCAACCACTGTCCGGAACGTTTCCTGTTATCATACTTTGATCCACTTTTCATCACAGGGGAACGATTTGATCAAAAAAACGGGTCTTTCTGTTGCGCGAAAGCAGTGGAGACGAAACTTGAGACGTGCCGATTTCTGCCGGTCACTCATATTGTGGGGCACCTACTACTTGTCTAGTTTTTTTTCACCATCCCAATGCGTATTCAGGCATCCGCAACAGTGGATTTGCCAGCCTAGCTTTTCTGCATCTCTCGAACTGTTTGGGATATCAGCCTCCAAAATCCCCTCAAAATCCTCGTCAGATATTGCTTTAGGTCGACCGCTACGAGGTTCATCTTCAAGGCTGAAATCTCCAGAACGAAATTTGTCGAACCATTGTCGCACGGTGCTTTCTCCAACACTATTGGGCCCTCACACCTGGTTAATTTGTCAAGCTGTCTCGACTGCGGAGATTGACCCCAACTTTCTAGTTGAGAAGAAATATCGTCCGAAGTGTGCTTCTTTCAACATTGCCTCCGAAAATTGGGGAAAAATACAGGGCCGCTCGACATACGTTATCCAAGCTCTGGAGCGAGCCACCGAGTCGTTCTCCGCCCCATCCAATATCGCCTCTTACTGATGGAAGCGAAGTCCCATCATTGTGGCGCATAATTGAAAATAAATAAAACGCAGTGAAACTGAACTCGTGACAGAAAACAGCTTAGAGTTTTGTGGGTCGGGACATCTAGGGACGCGATAGATCCTTTTAGTGAGGCCCCCTCGTAACTTCCTGTGAAGCCGCTAAAGGGGAACACTCTCCGTGACTGAGTGCCAAACTATTTGTACACGAAAGGAAGCTGGAATCGCTAATTGCCTGAGCACGACGTGCTTGCTTTAAGAATAAATAGGCACTATCAATTTATAACCCCAGTTTTGCTGAAACGAGGGGGATCTTGATCGACTTTTTTCTACGGGGGTGGATTTGGCTGAAAGTTGGGTTCTAGGGGTAATTCGACCTCCTGAACACGAATATCACATCCACTTGGCCTGAAATTGCCTGGCGCCCGCGCCATAGGCGCCAGTGATTTGGGGCATTTTGGCGCCGGCGCCCGTAGCGCGGACGCGGAGCGGTTTCAAGCCGAGGGAATGTGATATTCGTGATTAGGAGGTCAAACTACCCCTAGGTACAAGTTTTCAGCGGATTTCGTGATCTAGGGTACTTTGGCGCCGGCGCCAGGCGGTTTCGAGAGGAGCGGATGTGATATTCGTGTTCAGGAGGTCGAATTACCCCTAGAACCCAACTTTCAGCCAAATCCACCCCCGTAGAAAAAAGTCGATCAAAATCCGGCCCGTTTCCGGAAATCTGGGGTAGTAATAGTTGAATAGTGCCCGATAATCATATGCCATTAACTTGCGTCTAAGCTTTTATGTAACCATAAATATATGCAACTAACACTTTCTGCATTATTCCGATGACGCCCGGTGACACTCGCTCTCTCTCATTCTACCGCGCTATTATTCTGCATCATCCCGATGATAATATGCAATATTGCTGTCATCGGGATCATCGGGATAATGCAGAATAATAGTGCGGTAGAATGAGAGAGCAGCGTTAATTGAACAAGCATATAAACCAAATTCAAAATAAGCCTCTCTTGTTTTCAACGAAGTGCTGCTGCCTCGTCTTCTCCTGCAGGAAGTTCTCTCATCTTCACCGCTTCGGAGACGCCGCAAGGCACACTGTTGCTCTGTCCACCTTAGACATTGGTGCTTCTCACTATCATTTGATTTTATCTTATACCTACCAATGTCCTACTACGTAATCTCAAGTAAATTCATCGAATCAACGTCCCACCAATGTCATGAAGTGACAAGACAAGTGAATGACAATAACCGCACTATGGATTTGTTGATCCACTCCTCCAGTTTCTTTATCGGATCTTCCCGTCTGTTACGAAACGGCTGTTAGGACCACGCAACGCCGAGTGCGTTGCAGTGCAAATACCGTATGCTTGTAATGGAGCGCAAGGTGCTGGTTTCCCCCACCCCCCTGTTTTGATCCTTCCATATTTCGTTTGCATGGATGTTGGTATTTCGTCATCACGTGTGCGTGACGTGTACATGATACTCTTTCATCACACTAGCTATCACTCACCCACCCTGCATTTGCAGGCCACAATGCCGCACAATTACCACTGTGAAAACCATGTCACAGTGGTGATTGTGCGGCATTGTGGCCTTCTTCAGGTCCCAGCCCCCGTCCTTCTGGGAGGATGGAATCGACAAGCTGCCTGAGCGTTGGCGTCGAGTAGTGGATGGTGATGGGTGCATACCTCTAATCTTCAGGCTGGTTCGCTATTGAGATATTTAAAAAAAAAAGTCGGGGAAAAAACATATGCATCAGCCTAATAGTTTATTCGATTATCTCCATGTTTGTGCTCGTTTTTTACTATAGTACTAGTGAGTTGATGTCGTGAATTCCTTGCTAGCCCTCAACAGACGGGCTCAGTCCCGTTTCACACATCATTAGTTGGAGCTCTGACCAAGTTCGTACGACCGCCTCAGCCTCGTTTTGTTTCCTCCTCATCGGGCTGTGGAGCGAGAAGGATAGCACATGTGAAACTGAAAAGCAGTCATCAGAAAATACGATCCCCCTCTCCCCTAGATTTCCTATTACATCTCAGTCTTTTTTCGGAATTTCTCAAAAATTTTCCTACTTCTCCCCAAAAATTTTGCCGTCTAGGCGACGTCAGAAAGCCAGAAGGGGAATAAGACCCCTCCCTTCTCATTACTAAGCAAATGCGCCCTCCCACTCCCCCTTCCTTTACGCGTTGAAACGAGTGAAACGAGGATATCAACTGTCGAGAAAAAATTTCCTCAACTCAAACACGCCCCCCTCCCGCTGGGGAGTCCTCAACGGCGATGTGCCCTGACCCGTTTTATGTTTCAGGTGAGCTGCAGCCACGGTATGATTTAGATTTTCAGAAGGCGTTTGTCAGGGTTTGAATACATAAACTTATACATGTTTTTATATGTGAGGTTGTCTTACACGTGTATGTTTCTCTTACATTTTTCTTTCGAGCATATTACGGCATTGTTGTGTGAAGGGCGACAATTCGCTCTGATCATGTTAAAATTTTTAATAGTTTTGTTGGCCTGTTTCAAGTTTTTTGTTAGTCTCATGAAATATTGTAACTCACCCTTATGTTGTATAAAATGCTAGCGCAATGGCATTATGATATCAAGCGAGAACAACATGGCGCATCATCTAACCAACGACAATGTTAGTCACCGCTGTTGTACTCTCCGTCGCATGCATACGGTATTTGCAGTGCCGCGCACGCGACGTCGCGCGGTCCCACCGAGATGGGTATGCGCACTCAGTTTGAGATGAAGTTATAATTACCTTTTTGCACCTCAGCGTACTTGCCAGTGGGATAGCCCCGCTTAACTGGTTACGCTGACTGCTAACCTCTCATTACTAGACCTGACTCTCACTAGGTTAGACAGAATAACGGGAGTTTAATAAAAAACTGCACTACGTAGTTTATCAATACATCAGTCTTGCTGGCGCACACTACTGCGCGACGTGATGGAACATGCGAAATGATTTATCATAGCAAATCACGATTGATGCCAAATTTTTTTTCTTTCCTTTCTCGTATAATTTTCGTTGGTTCTTTTCGCTGCGAAGATTGTGCTAAAGACTTCAAACGTGGACAACCCCTCCCTCCCCTCATGTTCCATGTGCAGTAAAGCAATCACTGTACACTTAGCCTGAAATAAGTTAAACCTATATAGTATAGTGGTAAAATTAATTATTTATTTCTTTATATATTTATTACTTATGCGTACCTAAAACGCGCCCAAATTTAACAATGTGGCAATGTAGATAGCAAATACCTAAAGCAAACAACTAAGAACAAATAAAAAAATATATAAAAACAAATCAACTACTATTCAACTGAGACAGTGAGCAGCACTCAGTTTGTCAGGAGGAGGAGTCCCAGAAACAAATAGACGACAGGGGAAAGTCACAATTCGACCAGGTGGCCCAAACCGCAGAGAAAGAGGTGCGGAATCGCAGTGATCATGAAGGCTTTCCTCACAAGGTACTAATGAACCCGGTGATGAAGCAACTGTCCGCACCGGCTGGCCGCAGTACCCTTGGCGCACAAGTACCGAAGTTTCACAGAAGGCAGTCTTGAGGAAAGTAGTGTTCAGACAAAGATAAATGGATGAACCCGACTCATGACAAACCAAACTGCGAAGAAGCAGGTCTCATGGCGAGTAGTGGAACAAAAGAAAAAAAACCAGTGATATTTGAAGAACAGTCCTCAAATTATATGGTTACTAGGCATAGCCTGCCTCCCCTACCATCCAGTAAAATTTAAAGTTGATTTGCTGCGTATTATATGGCGAGGAGAGAGGAGCGTAATCACCAGTGATGCACATGGCAGTTGAACACGGAAGGGGAGGACAATACTGAAAAGGAATAAACTTGAGAGCATGACAAAGATTTACCTTGCTTATTCTTCTTTTGAAATAAACTCTTGTAACTGCTCCAAGTATTCCCTGGGGAAGCATGTTAAGCCATCTGGCACAGCGATAAAATATAACATTGTGAGTTAAAGCGCGATACCTAGGACGGACGCGGAGTAGTCCAGATTAAAACCACCACGCCTACCACCAACAGGTTTGAAGAGCCAGTACTTACTAGCGCCCAATTTAGATTCCCCACGGTGAACTAGGTGAAGATAAGCTCTTTTCTCTTATTTATTCCTATCGGTTGATATAATCTCTTGCCACACACACCCCCATTACCACAAAACCTTAATGATTTTGTAGTGTGAAAGGGGCTTCGCCTCTTATCAGCCCCTATCAGTTGTTATCCCTCTCTGTGACCCATCAGTAATAACCCCGTCACATCCCTATATCACTTATTGGAACCAACTTCCTACTGATACTGTGACGAGCGAAGCTTGAGTTTCAAATCCCCTTATCAGATCATAACAATCCTTAACGCGTCCTACCACATATAAACGACATTCATGAGCCATACACTACATCATATCTCAAAACTAACGTCCCACCAACTCTCGTAACGAATTTGGTGACCGTCGCCTAACGCCCCTTATCATTGCTTGACAGATAATATCACTTCCCGAACCCCATGAAGTTCATGTTCACTCCCCTACATCACTTTTTGGAATCAACGCTCCATCGCTGCAACGCAAGTTATGAACTTGGTGACCCTCTCTTTTTATGACCCCCACTACCAGCTATTATCAGTGTGACGCCCCTCATTTAAAAAATTTCCATTTCATATATCTATTCACTTAAACCATTTTCGTAGCTCAGGAATTCGATGAGAGACCAGCAGTCACCACTGGCAAGTATGCTGAGGTGCAAAAAGTAATTATAATGTCATCCTAAAGCACCACTCCCAGCAGCCAGCACCAGACTTTCCCGCTATCAGTTCTTGTCGTTGACCATGTGTGACTCTGTCCTTCTCTCTATACAACTTTTTGAAACCATTACCATCTGTTACTGGGACAGAAGAATTTTCGTCAGTGTTCAGCGATTGCCGTGCCGATGCGCTGGAATAATCTTTTTCTCGTTCTTATCCTGCCAATCGTTTACACAGCTGTCGACGCCCACATCAGAAGTGAATTGCTTGACAGAGCCAAAAGGGAGGAATGGGTTTACCTAGAGGAACCCTGTAGTGAGTCGGAGATAAAGGTGAGTCAGCAGAATGTGCATTCAAACCGACGACTGTGATTCGAGCTCGACTTCACGTACAGCGTTCACTGATATGCAGGCGCGTTTATTTAAAAAGGTGTTGTCGTCCTAACAGCTAGGCATACAGAATGCACCGCTTTAAGGCCGAGTCCGTTGCTAGCAACTGGGAATCGGCGATTCGCTGAATAGACAGAACCGGTGAACAGTCCTCACCATTGCGGACCGGTGGGGCTGTGACAGTATGAGTGTGCACACTGTTGAAGCCGTTCTCAGCCTTTTTGTTGAAACGCGTATGCGACAAAAAGTGGTAGAAAACGAGTAATACGAAGAATATAGTACAGTACTTGTTTTAATTTGCTTGTGCCTTACGAGGTTGATAGGTGGAACAATTTATTCAATATGGCCTAACGTTTCGACTGAATCGTCGTCATCAGAGGCCTGAATGTGTTTCAAGGATTAGATTGCGCTCTACCCCACCAAGCGCCTCGTCAACTCTAGCGGTTCCGACATCGTGTCAGGAACCCCTCGAGAAACCCCGTCATCGCGAAAGTCAACTCACCGACGGTTCCACCTTATAAGCGGCAGTGTCCGCTGCCACACAAGAGCGATAGTTAGTTGTAAATGAGGAATACTGCGCTGTCTCCGTATAATAAAATATTGCGGAGACGCACGTAGCGCTCTGTCATTCTACAGCTCGCAGTGTGGTATAAACGGCAGAAGGTCATTTGTTATTGCAGGACACTCATCTCGGCTGTTCATTCTGGGTTTTCTGGTGAAAATCCAGAACGCTTCTAATGCTTTTCTTGCAGAAATTTCCGTCTCATGTGCCAGCAATACGCACTTTATTTCGAACTCCACGCCATTATGTTGCTCAACTTTATGCCTTCCGAGGGCTGTTGTTAGGGTACCGCGTCTCATACTAGCAAGATGTTCTTTGATGCGAACTGCCAAGACCCTTCCTGTTTCCCCAATATAAGTAGAGTTACATGCCTGGCACTGGATTTCATATATGACTCCCACTTGCATGCAGTCGCCAAGCTTCCCGTGCGGGCATGTAACGCAATTTTCAGATAAGCACTGCTTGTCGTAGAGTCTGTTGCGAACCAGTTGCCGTTTGATGTTCTCGTTAGGTATATTCACCAACTGCACATCGTCCTGCAACTGTGCTCTTACTATACTCCGTTGGATTGCAGAGCTCACCTTTTCAGAAATAAAGGGAATGCATAAGGGTAGCTTATTTTGACGCGGTACCTCTCGTGGGCCGTTGTGCTGCCTCGCTCGATGAGATGGTGCCGTATAACCATTCATAATGGCTATTTTTGTAGCTAGCTGTCGTGATTCTTCTCGCTCAGCATCGCCCGTGCACATTCCAGTTGCCGTTCTAAACATGTTGCGAACAACAGCGCGTTTCACGGCTGTCGGATGTGCCGATGTGGCGTGAATCAAGATATTTTTAGAGATTTCATGTATATAGTAGGTTTGTTGAGTTACGGAAACGAGATGCTCTCTGCATTTGGACCAGAAAAACGTGCCAAAAAATGTTCCTGCACAGCGAACGCGGGATGTGCCTTTGAGTGCCTCATTGTCATTTTAACTTCAACACTGCTGTTTCCAGGTGGTGAGTGCCGAAAAGATATCTGGTGTGGGATCGAGAATTCCTGTATACGCCAAGGGCGAGGAGTATTGTCGAAAGGAAAACTCCCATCTGGTTTACTTCGAGTCCAAAGATGAAGAAAAGTTTGTGACAGGTCACCAAAATTTTCTCATAAATACCAAAATTCGAAAATTTTCACACTTAATCAGTTATCCTAACCAGCCCTTGAAAGTTCACGTCCTGCGCAATCCCTTTTACCGCGCACCTTTCCGCATGTAGCTCCATCCGTGGAGGTGAGCCTATCAATTGGATACCTTATAAGCGTGCTGTCACAATGTCGTACTGCATCAATGGATATCAAACTCGAGGGTTACTTCAGACTCTGCGTTATCCTAGCAAGTTCTACAGCCCAACAAGAAAACGGGTGGTCATTAACTTTGAATGGAAGGGTATTTGTGCAAGTTGCGTAATCCAATAAACCGTCGATGGTGAATCCATTGGGCGACATTGCTGCGTAAGCACTGTTGCTCCTGTCAAGGCAGTCGACAAAAGTAATCGGTTATCACATGAGTAAGGGGGGGGGGTTTCTCTCTGATTAAAGATTCGCGATAAAGTTTGGAAGTTTTATAATGACCTTCACACCGTTAGAGAATTTCCTGCTCCTCCAAGGCGCTGTCCGCGATAATGAGTGTTGATGATGGTGTAGAAATAAGAAAATTCCGAGTGACTCGTCTGGGAAGAGAAAAAAGTTGCAAACAGATTTATTAGGATTCCTCTAGCTTCAAAAATTCTTCGTGTAAAAAACCGAAAGACAGCGCGCTGAGATGAGCCCTGTCGCCTAAATCCTTGTAAAGAACCCTACGGTTGTACAGGAGACAATGGTGCCTCCACTTGATGGTACTTGCCGGGTGGATTGCTTTTGGCTGGGGGCGGAGTCTGGAGGCGGAGTCACTGGAACAGAGTAAGCACCACTGGGGCAACTTTGCGCCTTAATTCCTTTGCCGTACAACTTTCCGCCGCCAAACTGCCACAGAGTTGTTCACTGCGGACCACACTAGCTTCCCATATAGCCTTAGCATTTTCATGGGTCAACGCGGACCGATCCTTCCACAGTTTTTCCTCAACTTTCTGAAGTTTCTAGTTCTCTTGGTTTTCAAGCGCTTAAAGTGAAGTGCGAAGTCGATTGAGTTGAGCATTAACTGCCTCTGATTTCTCCATTCGGTAAATATACGCCTGCTGAAAGAAAAAAAATTACAACAAGCCACAAATTCGCGTCTCAAACAGTTCTGGAGCTTCCACTCGACAAGAACAAAGGAAAGGTAAGCAGAAGCGAAAGTCCAACGAGAAAAAACTAATCAGCGCTCTTAATTCGGTTTACTCACCATTGCACTTGATTGATGCCTTCATCATTCGTGGAGTCGACACCAGAGGAGTTCAGGTGTATCCACGGATATTCGACTCGAACTTCTTTGCCATGCATAGAACTGCTCACTCATGTTGGTGGTCTTTTTCGCTTTGAAACAAACATCGCACCTGCTACCCTACGAACCCTACTGAGAGCTTTCTAGCCTATTCAAGGAGATCTTTACCAAGAGAGAGGAACTGTTAGCGGTGATGGAATCCTTTCACACTGTCATGGTGCATCACGGTCAGCTAATAGGAGGGATTAAAATGTTGGTGGGTGGGTTCTGTAGCCAGCAGCTTCAAACGAGGGCGCTCCATATGCCAAGGTCCGAGTTTCCATCTCTGATCTGCTCCGAACAAATCCAAAGCCGTCACAAGAAGCACACTTGCTCGGTCCCACATCACAAGTTTTCAGCTGCTCCTTAAGTTTGAGAGCCAAGATTACACGCCAACGGGTGGTGCCAAAACTTTCAACTGGCCCCATTGCTCTACAGAACTAGCATAAAATCAAGTACGTTCTCCTGTAGAGCGGAAATTTATCGAAAAGGTACAGCCATTCAGAAAAGTTGCCAATTTCACACGAAACTTGATTGTGGTAGAAAACTATTATAGTTTGTAACATTGCAATGTAATATTGTGGGGGCGGCGAGCGCAGCGCGGCACGAGCTCGCGTCCGGCCGCCTTGCTCTACCAATGGTGATCGAGCAATGATCGATGTAGGAAGGAATCAGCCACTGGTGGGAAGGCCGCAGGTGGGAACTGCTGATTGTTACCCGACAGGTCGCCGTGATATAAACTATACTTAGAGCCAATCCAATAATTCAGCTTGGCAGAATACTACCGGGGTGCCTACTATTCACATGTTGACAGCTAACAGAACTTCGGGAAGCTCCGTAGGAGATAATAACTCCGGAGAAAAGACATCCAAAAGTCTCCTTGCGTAAAACTATTAGGTCGCTGCAAAAGAAATGCAGGATTTTGGTCTTTTGTACTTAATACTTATTTTATTCCAATAAAACTCCAATAATACTTATTACTTTAATATGAAGTGTTATATATTATTCGAAAGCTTATCTAATGCTCTTTCTAAATGATACTTCAAGATTGGTTGTAATTCTTTTTATTATCATTTTTATTGACGTTTTATTGCAGATGTCAAAACGTGAATTTCGCACTATTTTTTTCTATGAGTTCAAGCTAGGCCGAAACGCTGCCGAGACAGCTCGAAACATTAACGAAGTTTGGGGTCAAGGAAGTGTCAACGAATGTACGGTCCAACGTTGGTTCCAGAAGTTTCGTTCTGGCAACACCAGCCTTGAAGATGAACCTCATGTTTGGTGGTCTGCCGCCGGTCTCATCCATCACAGCTTCCTGAATCCTGGTGAAACAATTACGGCAGAGAAGTACTGTCAACAAATCGACGAAATGCATCAGAAGCTTCAACGCATGTGCCCAAGGTTGGTCAATATGAAGGGACCTATTCTTCTCCACGACAATGCCCGACCACACGTCGCACAATCGACCCTCCAGAAGTTAAACGAATTGGGCTATGAAACTCTGCCTCATCCACCATACTCACCAGACCTGTCGCCCACCGATTACCACTTTTTCAAGCATCTGGACAACTATCTTAAAGAGAAATGCTTCAAAAACCAAGACGATGCCAAAAACGCCTTCAACGATTTCGTGGCCTCTAAAAAGAATTACAACCAATCTTGAAGTATCATTTAGAAAGAGCATTAGATAAGCTTTCGAATGATATATAACACTTACATTTTATTGGAATAAAATAAGTATTAAATACAAAAAAACAAAATCCT
>MU912516.1:17426-41412 GCA_036418165.1 Cooperia oncophora
TTCTTTTAACATATTTGGTACACCGCAGTCGTGAAGATGTGCAACAAGCCTTCCGTATTCCTCGTCGATGTTGTCAATGACAGAATCCTTCCTGCTGCTCAGCTCTGGAGCTAGGTCATTCATCATATTGATCTTACGACCTAGGAAGCGAAGCCCCAAGACCACCATCAACTGGGATCACTTCACTTCTCTCGCTGGGCTCTGGGAGGATTCTGTCATCGACAACATCGACGAGGAATACGAAAGGCTTGTTGCACATCTTCACGACTGCGGTGTACCAAATATGATAAAAGAAAGTAGTACACTTACTAAAACCTACCGTCTATAAAATCGGTTGTTTTATGGACTACAAGTACATTCGAACAAATCCATCAATAAGTTTCCCCTCTTCGGCAAGAAAGTACAAACATCAAAATTAGAGATTATTTATTCGATCAAGAATCCGACAACGGCTTCTTGTTAGAGGTGATAAGTCATGGCATAGTTGAGTAGATTGCGATGTGAACTGTGATCCACAAAATACGGACAAATGATGAAAGTTGCAATTAAATCATATCTATGTTCAATACTGCGCCAAATGTGACGTCAATGGGACACAAAACAATTCCAGGCACAATAAAATGAAAGAGTTCAGCCGACAACGGGAGAATGTAGTTATAAAAGGAATTTAGCAAAGATAGCAATGATAGGCTTCGGTCATGAGGTATAAAACAATAACTGAGAACCGTGTCAATGGGCTGTCGCCTCTTCTAGCAAGTGGCGTAGTGCGACGAGCGCAACAGGGATCTATATAACAATCTACGGAACGAAACAATTAGGTAGAGGGTACTTCGAATTACACTTATAGTCTACTACATAAATAAAACAACGCTAATCACCGAATAATTTCACTGTGCTTGCTGTCTAGAAAGAAAATATGAAGGTAGCTATGAATCAGTCAAAACTTTTTGCCGAATGAGCAGAACTCTGGGGAGAAGTGGAACAGCTTGTCGGAGGAGGGGTGAGCAGACCTGATGCAACAGCAGCTTGCGCGGAGCAGGATGGAGATAGTGGTGGTAAGGAAGGATAAGTCTAAATCAATGGTAAGTAGGACAGCATAAAAGAGAGGATGACACGAAAACATAACCCTGACAAGTTTTTTGTTAATCCGTAGAGCTATAGGGCACTATTGATCCTTGACTACCCAGCGTCCGAAAGTCAAACCATATTTTGAATGAATGCTCCCTGTAGTCCGGAGCTTCGTCTACTGGAGCGGCCTGACCTCCCCCCCCCCCCCTTTGATGCGAAAAGGACCGGCACCGACGCCGAATTACTCAAAGCCGTAGCCGACGATCTATTAGAATAATCTAAGCTCTTAGTAGGAAGAGGTACTGTGGACTGCAACGAACAACCTGTTCACGTTAGAAAGTGGTAAAGTAGCGACGATAAGGCAAAAGGTTGCTCAAGTGACTTTGCCTACGTTGATAAATGTCCTATCTGCTATCTTGCTCGTTTGCATGCTCTCTCGCTGCTTTCTGCTGCTTTCTCTGGCTTCTCCATTAATATCCACGTCGATTCTTTATCTGCCACAAGTAATGTCTCTTTTGGAACGCTTCAGACGCTTTCCTCTCCTGTTTTCCCTTCATGGGTGAGTCGGGTAGCATATACACTTCTGTCTCCAACCTTACTTACTAAGGGCTAGAAACAGGAGTGTAGTGAACTTGCTCCTGAAGAAAAAAGAGAGGAAACCGTCGAAAACGCTCCAAACAAGGCTCTTCTTGTGCCATGCGAGAGACAAAGAATTTATGTGGATATTGGACGAGAGGCCAGAGAAATTAGGGACAAAGCATGTAAATAATCAGGACCACGCCAGCACTAACGCCATCCCCTATCAAAGTGGGCGAGGTCACCCAGCAAACTTGTGCCTTATCGTCGCTAACTTACCATTTTCTGACGTGAAACTTATGCAGGGTTGTTCGTTGCAGTTCACACCATCTCTCCTTACAAAGAGCTTAAATAATTATAAGTGATGGTTGGATCTGCCTTAAGGGGCCAGGAAACCGTCGGGGCAAGGTTCAGGTCTACCGCTAGGGCAATCAAAACGTGGTCTGAGTTTCGGTGTGGAGCAGCAGAGGGTGCACGGTGGCAGCATACAAAGTGAAACGACTACAAATAAACCCGAGGGGCCGTGCTCCTCATGGAAATTTTCCATAACCATATGGGATTGGAGGTAACTACAACACAAACTTGCAAAGGATTCTACCAAGTAAGAAGCGAGTAAGCCAAGTGGGACTAAATTAGAAAGCACTTACCCCTACACTAGCGCCTCGTACACCCAGATGCCGTTCGTATTCAGTAAGTTGCCCCATGAAATGAAAATTTGGAGCAATGCTCGCATTTCTGCGTAATACCAGGTCGTATGCGTCTTCCAAGCTCCATCTAAAAAAATAGAAAGATGTTGTTTTTTTTCAAATAGGAACAAAAATTTTGAAGGCAACAAACTTACTTGTTCTTCGCCATTAAATAAGCGAGACAAATTGTGACACTGCGCGAAATTCCTGCTAGGCAGTGCACCAGGCATGCGTCACCGGCACGTGCAGCTGCATCGATGAAGGCAATCGCTTCTGAAAGCAAATGGAATGACACGACTTGTTCAAGGAGCACAATAAGGAGCTAACTCACCAGGGAAGTATTGCGAAAGATTATGGGAGCTATTATCATCAACGGATATTCTCAAGTAATGGTACGCCGGATTGTCCTCGAATGTGTTCGGAAGGTTTGAAGTGACATTGATAATATAACGTGCGTTATTGCTGAAACCAAATAATGCTGATCATTTCTAATTTCACTTTCATTAACAGAGCGCTCAGACTCTGCGATGGCGCGCTACAACTGCAACAGTGCTCCAATGCTAACGACGCGAACGCAGCCGCAAACGGAGATCGATCGGCGCCGGCCGCTCTGTTCCAAGGGAGTATGGGGAGCAGGGTACAGCATCGTGATGTATTAAATGGTGGCGTCAATGCGACCCCCCTACCTGAGTAAGGGTCTCGGTACGACTCCCGCCCTTCCCCAGCACCTACCTATAAATTTCCCATATTTTTGATTTCTTCCGTAGACCGGAGGAGGGTACAAATGAAATAGGAAAAACCGCGAATAGCCTACAACAGGGAAAAAATTCTTCCCAATGCGGCAAATTTGTTTAAGAGCCACATATGACCCCCCCCCCATGTATTTCACACAACGATGCTGTACCCTTATGGAGAAAAGGAGGATATGCGTTGTTTAATCACGCACCTGGTATCAATTGGCCGCTGGTGCTTTTGAAGAGTATAGAGGAGTGACAGGGCATCCTATTATTCGGAATGATGCACCCACCCTCTCCTAACATACACTATCTCAAAACGGTCAGTGCCGTTCGATTCCCAAATGTGGCTGCGATCGCGTCTAAAGCATTGGGCGCAATTGCAGTGGTAGCTCTCGTCGATACGGGTGATTGCGTAGTCTGAACTCTGAATAACGAGATGCACACATTTCCTGAGATTGTTTCAACACACTGCAAGAGCAGTAGTGCGAGCATTTCCGCGTAATTTTTTAGAAAATACCTAATCTGTCGGTTATGTCAGCGATGATAAAGCATTTTATTTAATGGGTTCGTGGACGTACACTGTGTATTTTCTCTCTCAAAAAAAAGCAAATTCTGTTGTGCGTGTGAGCTCACGCGCCACCTGGTCCCGGATGCGTACCTAACAAAGTGTAGTTCGGAACATCCGAGTAGCAGCATAGCTCGCTACAAGCAGAGCTTTTCCTAGCTAGTTGCTTTTGGAAGCTATAGCACTGCCATTACAACAACTGGTCCTGGTGCAATGACTGGGATGTGACACCGTCAACAAAGGCTTGCTCGCGCTTTTGCTCGGCTGTGCTGAGTTAACTAGCAATGCGACTTGAGTATGATGATAGAATAGAACCAACATACATGGACTAATCGTCTGATAATTCCAGAGATTTTGAAAAAAGATCTTAAGCCATTTTACATTGAATCTACAGACTCCCTTAGGGCTTTGTAAGCGTTGAAGCGCAGTACTTCGAAAGAGAAAATAAGTAGTTGCAGTAAAAAAGTCGCAGGCTTTTATGTAGTGTTCTGTGAACGATGGAATATATACGTATTCTAGTTCACTGCATGAGTGTGCGCTTCAATGGGGTTAATCGCGTGATAAAGCACGAGCTTGTGACGTGGAACTCTATCTTGTACGCGGCATGTTCCCCTATGTTAAATTTTTCGGGGGGGATTACTTGATAACCTACGATATAGACGATATTAAGCTAATTTTAATGGTGAAAATGCGGTATAAAGAAAAATGAGTCCTGACTCGTATGTTATTTATTAATACTGAGAACTCATTCGAATAGACCCCTTCACGTAGCTCGTACGTTAATGGAATCTCCATGTGGACGTATCTTGATATTTCCGTTCTTCTCTCATTGACCGAAAAGGTAGCACCTCATTTTTAGATCTCAGTAAACTATTACTATTATCTTGCAAGCACATTGCCATACACCACTTGGTCACATTTACACTTGTTTTCGGGTTCGATGAATTTCCACGTTACTTGCTTCATCGCGGTAGCTTCCGGATTGCTTCTTGCAGGATCAAATATTAGGTGACGGGAAATTTCGCCACAGGTGTTTTGATGACCATATTAGACTGCATAGTTATATTAATCGTGGGTTGCATGAACAGAGAGACTCTTCACATCACTACCTCACACTCACCCAGCTTGCATTTGGATTCCAAAATGCCGCCCAAGTTTCAACCCGACAGGATGCACCTGAGGCACTGTCTTCTTTTCCTTCATCAGTCTGGCTTAAACGCAAAGGAAGCCCAAGCCAAGATAGTGGATACATATGGCGCTGACGCTATCTCTTACGACACGTGCAAGACCTGGATGGCCAAGTTCAAGAAAGGAGATTTTTCTCTCCAAGATGCTCCAAGGTCCGGCCGGCCGATGGAGTTAGACTTGAAGTTGCTGCAATCCACCGTGGAAGAGGATCCGTACGCCACTACCAGGGAACTTGCAGCGATGCTCGGCCATGCCCAATCAACTGTTGAATCTGGGCTGGAGAAGATTGGTAAAGTCGCAAAGCTTGGCCGTTGGATTCCTCACCAATTCAATGGCGGGAAACTTTCCGGTCAACCTAATACAAAGCGCTCCTCACAAAGCTTCGGAAACATGAATTCGCATCAGAAGCTTAAAAATTCTCAGTTTTTAAGAGAAGACGAGATCTCGAAGGATGAGATTCATTCTCAGAAAGTAGGGGAGGGGCAGCAGAAAGGACAGTTCGCTTATGGATTTCCGCGTACTCTTAAAAACTGCCTCCTACAATTTGATAGGGTATGTGGATATTTACATCAGGGCATTGGCATCAATACTTGTATCTTCAGAATGAGTCGAACAGGTGGAGGCCTATAAGGGTTCCCAGTGAACTTGACGTTCTGCACTGGGAGGACCAAAGCATGAACTTTAGGTCGAAGCCATAGCTATGAAATTAACCTGTCTTCGAGTGAATCAACTGGAAATCACGCGGCTGCCACGCTTTGCGCTCAAAACTGTAAACCTGCTTGAGCTCCATGGTGCAGATGGACGCCTTCACCTCACTGTGAAGGTAGAGACAATGAGCGAGAGCTTGTTTCTGATTATGAATGAGAATCTCAATAAAATTTTACCAAGGGTACTGTTTACAACCTGCCATAATATTCAAACAGACTTTGTCAGTGCGCACCAAAGACAAACTACTTTTTTCAGGGTCACGCGTACGATTACAAACATTACTAGTAAGCTATTCCTTCACTTGCCCGAAAGTGTCATTACATCCTACATCTTTGAGCAGCTGTCTGATAACCAGAAAGCTAAAGAAGTCAAGGACGCGCAGATGTTGCGAATCAAACAAAAAGCCACGGGCTCATTATAATCCATTAGACTTTTTCAGCAAGATCCCAACAGATACAAAAAGTCGGTAATGTACAGTAAACCCCTCAGTTTGTCTCATATGATAGATATGAATCCTTCCCGAAAACAGGGTGAATCAGACTCGAGAAAACGGAGAAAAACTCTACTCTTATCTCAGGATCTTCGGTAAACAAATAATGAGTGCTTTCAATCAAAGTTCCGATCAAGAAAAAAACTCGTGAAGGATCTATTGTTTACGAAACCTAGGCAGTCAAACCCTTCTGACTTGATTTTCGACATCTTCGAAATCCACACTAATCCATTATGCTTCTTTCTCAAAAAATCGAAAGTAACCCCTCAAAGCCCTTTCACTGTGTGCTCGATATAAAAGCGCTCTTTTCATTTCTGCCGCACACATTGACTACTGGTTCGTGGAAAACATTAGTGAAGTGAAGGCGACAACAATAAGAAAACCCTACTGTTATTGTTTGCGAGCACCCACGGTGCTAGCGCTCTTTTTTTTCATAATAAAAGATGTTTTCAGAAAAGATTTGACTATGAAGTAATGTTCAGTGCAGCGCTGCTCTCAGAATGTTGACCTATCAGGGCACGTCTTGTGGGGAATATTTTCAGAATGCGACCCCTCAAAGCCCGTCAAGTCCCTATCCTCCAAACAAAAAAAAAAAACAGAAAAAATGAGCTAAATATAACTTGCCGTAACGTACAGCATGCCTTGGTACGTACGACATGTCTCAGTACTTATAAAAAAGGAGCGAAATTATAACGACATAGTTGCGTGGCGTTGCAGTTTTGAATCCAAAGAAACCCGGAAGAAAAACCCAGTCAAAGCGCGACAGCTGACAGCATGATGGTGCTTCATGAGAGCTAAATGTGGCAACGCCCAGCGGAATATAGAAATAGAGTGTCCTCAAAGCATTTTGGATCGAAGTCCGGGACCCAAGGTTGATCAGGAGAGGAGAATGTCAGCGAGAGCAATCCCATATACCAGGGGGGGGGGGGGCAATAAAAAAAGTCACTTCGATTGAGTAACATATCAGCAAAGTTTTCGCAGCCCAGACAGAGGACGTGGATAGGAGTACCAGAAGATACGGGAGATGTTTCTCGATAAGAAGGAGCTGGCTCTTGTCCATCAACTTCATGTACACCAAAATATGAAGTCATCTCCAGTAGCAGTCTGACTGGAGAAGACCTTTGAAATTCACGTCACCTCCAAACAGCTGCGAAACTTCTAAAATGGAGTCACCCATGGCTACCTGGAGACCAGTACTCTCGATCTGGAAGACCTCCAATATCGAATAGCTCCGACAACGTCGCCACGGTCCAGATATCATCTTCACCGCAGTATCCAAGGCGATGGTATGGGCCGGGTACCTGGTATGGAAAGACCTATATTTTCTTCGTGGACTCCGGACTGAAGGTGAGCGCTGGCGGTTACATCGAGCAACTCGAGAAGAATATCCTCCCCACATGTCGTCGCCCGTACCTTCTTGGAAACTTTGTACTGCTACAGCATTGGGTGCCACCACATGGAATCGAGGGCGTTGGAAAAACTCTCGCCTACTTGGAATGGAAGGGCGTTGAGTACCTGAAGATGGAATATCTAAGCAGGTCACCTGAACTGAACTCCCTCAATTACCGGGCCAGCGCGGAGCTCAATAGGGTGGTCTACAGTGGCGGAGAAATCAACGATCTCTCTGATCTCAGGCACCACATCGCGGTCGCGTGCCAGAATCTCTCGATGGCACTCGTCCAGAAGGCGTTTCATGATAGTATTTAATATGCTCTTTAAGATGGTGGTGGAAATGTCCGATCAGAATTTAATAAAGTGTAACTTATAGCGCCTCGAAAGTCAAGGAAGAAAAGTGACTTTTTTTGCCCCCCCCCTGTACAAGCGTTCCCAACAGGATCTTGGATGCATCGGTCCTAAAGCTTCCTGCAACTGAGCCACTCATAGCTGTTCTAGTGGATCTGGTAAGGAACGGTATTTTCCTCTTCCTATTGTTGACGTGTCGGTTATGATGGGACCGAAGGTCTCTGTGAGGGAGTGAGACATTTGGTCGAATAGTTCATTGATCGATTTCTGTCCTTTCAGGCTTCGGAGAAAGTGAATTCAACGAAACATCAGTCACCTACTGAAGATCATTTCCAACCTCGAGAGTAGTTTAAGGAAGAACAACTCACATCAAAAACAGATTGCTTCGACCAAAATCATTATTAAGACGGCAATTTTCCTGCAGAGGGCAAGACATTTCCATTTTGAAGCCGAGGAAGCGCGCATTTACAGTTATAAACCTCGTGCTCAGAAGATGAGGAGTGGTCCTACTTCGTTTTTTTTTCATCGGAACGAGGACGATGCCTTTATGCGCTACTGTTCTGGTGGTGTGCGATGTACTCATGTCTCTCTCTAGCATCAAACAAGGTGACAGTGGTCTTACCGCCGAATGAAGACAGTCCTCGAAAAAAAATCCAATCCAATGTTCAAAAGAATCGTGCAACCACGCCCACGTCTTGGATATATGGAGTGTACCTATCGGATAAAGCCGGGATTTTCACCCTATCAAACTTGTCGTCAATCCTGTGGTTGGAAAAAAGCGGCAGCTGTTCTAAGTTGAAACATTTTAAAGCGGTGAGAAAAAGACCATACATCGGAATGGTAAACCAAATGGGACACCAGGAGATAATGGAGTCAACGATTCCGATGTAACAGTCATCAAAACGACATGTATTGAAAAGCGATGGGTTGCGTTGTAATAAAACGCGGCTTCAAAATGCATAATCAGTGAACTTGCGTCACAACTGCATGGTTACAGTTATTCCAAACCGACGAGAATGACGTGATTCAAAACTGACTTTGATGGATGTTTTTCAACAGAAGCACAGTTAATAATCATCCAAGCTCGCGGGGCAAAACTAGTACCACCCTATTTGTTTATCCCACTGAACTTCGTAAACAACATCATCAATAAGAAAATTGTAACTTATATTGTGGTAGACGGCCACGAGAACGTTTTTCACCGGTGATCTGAAGTTTTACTATGGGCTTCCATCTCGAACAAACCCTGCTATTGCATATTGTGGATAGTGGCGTTCAGCTACTATACCTATACTCGCTAAATACTCTTCAGGGAATAGAAAAGCAAAAAAGTCATTCAAAACACCCTAATGACCATCCCCCCGTCGACGGCCTCACTGTACGAGTTCTCCGGACCAGCTCGTTTCATACCAGCAAAGTGATATCCTGCTGCCTCTGGTCCACTAATCGTTTCTCCACGTCAAGCAATGCTAATACCATCTGACAGTGAAGCAAAAGAAAACATGGTGTAAAAGCTGAACTCTGGACAGAAAATAGCCTTTGAGATCTGATGGGCGGGACAACTAAGGAGGTGTCAGACCTGCCCCCTTATGATGGTCGCAGTGCCTCTATTACTGCGATGCCTCGACAGTGGGACAATCGTAGAGAATGAGGACTAGACTGGCTAGACAAGGAGATACGCCTGTGAATCAGCTGAGCGTGGGGACTGTCTTTGAACCAAGAACCACATGAGAGTTTGATGAAATGAACATGAATGTACTCAAACCTTGAAATAAATGGCAAGGTAATTAAAGGGAGAATAAAGAAAAAAATGAAAAGAAATGGCTTTTTCTTCACATGATAGTTGAAAAAATAAAAAATTGAAAACTGTGAAATCATACAGAAGAAAGTGTGGAGTGAAAACAAACCGTTCTAAAACTTTGGCATCACTGGCTGTTTCATAGTTGCCAAGTAAAAGGTGAGGAAGAATCTTGACAGGGAATACTTGCCGCTTGTCGGTAGCAGGAGGAGCACCAGCAGGATCGATACGAAGAGCACTGAACTACCTGGTCTAGTGATGGCAGTACTCTCTACGTGATTGTTTTAACACACTTCAAATTGAGACATCCTACATCACCCGACGATCGAGCATTGGGCCGATCTTCGTCGACTTTTAACAACGGGAACGATGAAAGAACCGATTCAACAGGATCTGAACAAGGAATCTCGCGAATTCTGAGAAATACAAGAGATTCGAAATGAAAGTACAAACCGTCAAGAACTCGGTAATGGATATTTGCCTTCCGAAGTGCATTCGAAAGCGCATTATAAATATCGGCATCAGACCCATGTTCTGGTACAATCACTACTTTCACGTCCGCATCGTTTAATCGTGGGGATAACGTGGATAGCGATAATGAGCAATTAACCAAACGCCGGTACAAAACCTTTGGGAGGCGAACCCTGAAACAAAAGAGTAAGTGAAGTAAAATTTGAAGATCCCATGTCAAAATTCTTTCCGCCGGCGCTATACTACAATGGGGGCATGTGGCAACAGTTGAGGGGGGGGGGATTTGCGCATTAGCTGCTTCACTGCTTCCGGTTTACAAGTTTCACCCTGGAGAAACCTGTAAATTCTTGTGAAACTGGATAAACTCGCCCAACAACCATCCTAATTGTATTTATATGGCATTTCACTGCTCTACAACAGTTGAATGGCTATCTGAGACCATTCCATGGCTCCACAAGATTTCAAAGGTCCCTTCTTGATGGCACGAACATCGATGGAAAGCAGCAAGAGCTCTAAATACCCCTCCCCTCTCCCACCTCGTCGCGGAACTGCGCCCTGCAGACGTAATCGTTGGACTATAGCATCACACCCTAAGACACAAAGCCTTCCCACTTAACTTTTTTCCTTTTAGTTGACTGTACCGCAGCAAGAATGCAAAGAAGCTCCCATTTCGTTCAGTTCATTTATGTAACACTTGTTCAATAAAATTGCATACTTTCGAATTAGATGTATTGTAATATTTTTTGGGAAATATTAATTAATATTAATATTCGCACTCTGTTCTTTTTCCTCCTATCCACATTTAATTTATTTACTGGATATGGCATGGTAATAATTTGAAAGAGCAAATTGGGTAGCACCGGCCTACATTATACTCATTTTGACCTGAATGATTTTCGCTGCTAAATATTTGTTCAGAACATAAGCAACCGCAAATATGCGCGCAAACATGTACTACGACTCCAAACGGCAAGGCGGCCTCTGCAAATAGCCGGTCATTGTGCAAGGTCCTCGGTTGAAACTTAGATGAGACAAGGCTACTGCAGCGGATGATTCTGTCGATTTCATCGCTGGGGGGGGGGGGGGGCTGAAACCCTCACGAATAAAAATAAATGGCGAGCGAGCTCCGACCGTGGATCAAGGCGTTCTCAAGGAAGCATGAGCTGAAGGGAATATGGCTTTGACGAAGAAGACGACGAGGAAATTCGGAGTGGCACCAAGTTTACGATGTGACCAAGGCAACCTACACATGTGACTCAAGCAACCTACACGACGACGTTCGGCCGACACAAGGATCGCCCAGTAGGAGACAAAGTGTGAGGGGGCTTCGCTTCGCATCGCCATTGCCTCATTTGAGTGCCATTTGCTCCGGTCCATGCGCGCTCCTCTGCGAAAAAATTCAAAAATATCAGGAAAATCAGTCAGTTTCACCATCTGCTCACGTCCAGAGCGAGTTTTGACAGAAACGCTCGTGATTACAGGAGAAGATTATGTTTACATCAAGTTCTTTTGTGTGCTAAAACGCTCACAACCTTATTATTTTTTGATAAAGGGAAATCAAATGCTCTTACCGCAGAACCTAGGATTTCGTAGAATACGATAGTGGTCAATTGTTTCCGACCCCTCAATTTCGCCGGATTTTCATGAGCCGTTTCACAGTTCAAGAAAATCGGTCACCGGTCGCTGAGACGTTGGGCAAGGTAAGGCGAACTTTTCAGACAGCAACTAACACCCATGAGAACCGCGGCTACTATCCTTCAAATCCCGAAACCGCCCTTCCAGGCGTGGAATCACCCTGAAGAAGTTGACGGCATGTTCATGGCGCGGATTCCGATTGAAACTCGAGTTGTGAGCCTGGCCAGCCCTCCCCAGGCACAGGTCACTCTTTGGCAACCTCAGGAAGTAAATGAAGCGAAGGGGTAAGAGGGGACCAAGGACTGCTTAGAAAAACCTGACATAAGCTTGCCCAGCGTTCCAGTGAATCGACCGAAAATAGGCTCGACAAGATCAGGCGAAATAGGCGTACAGGAAAACAAACATGAGCATACAACTAACTAACTTCAAGTTTCTCTTTCATTTGATATGTCACATTTGTCTTTTTCGTGCTAAAGTGCTAAAATATAGCCCATTATAAATTTTGGAGTAGGGATTGAGGCAGCCTGGGCCTCTTTTCTAAACTGTGTGAAATCTGCACGAGCGCCTATGTTACAACTTCTTTTTTCGTCTAACTCCCTTATGTAGTCCTTTTCCGTTTAGTCCACCCTGGCCCACTGATGAGCTTTGACGAAATAACGATGGTGCCCCTGGAGGTGAAGCGAAAGGGACCATCCGTGGATTGGAGTGGTTTCTTTTTCCAATCATTTGTTTTTCCTTTTCTAAGTATAATATTTGCAGATACCGTATGCTGACAAAAAAAAACGATTGCTAGGTGCTTGCGGCTCCATAGTACTATAGTGGTTTTCTCTAACAATTCAGTAATGAGTCACCTGTTTGCATTTCGTATAGCAGATCCTCCTTCGCGGCAATCCAGTATGCAGGTGGAATGTGGCTCTTTGGTCATCAATTGTTCCAGCTCTTTACCACTTATATATTCTTTTCTTTGAAAAGATGTTGATGGAGATGGCGTGCTTACCATCTCTAAAAAGAAGAAAAATATTACGGATAAACGGACGTGAAATACGTAAACATCGAGAGTCGCAGAGAAAAATATGAACGACACTGTTGTCAATAACGTTACTCGAAACACCACCTAATGAGCAATCGTTAATGTTTCTTCTTCGAAAATCATAAACAGCTGTCTATCAGATAGTTGGGGAAAAGTAGAAAAAGTGCCCTCGTGAATCAAATCCTATAAAAGCAGCATCATTTCGGATCATTTCGTTTTCAAATTCATCAATTCCGTTTCCGAGCGATTTTACGAACACAAATTTGGTTCCAGTCACGTGCGAAATAATATTGACGAAAGTCATTCTGCGGATAAAAATGGAGAGAAAGTGGTAGAGTAAACATTGCCGACGTTCTATAATAAGCAGAGAAGAGCACCGACCGGAAGTGTCCGCCCATTTTTCACCCACGCATGGCGGGCGCAACCCACAGCCGGGCATCATTACATTACGAACCAAGGCAAACACCCATAAAGCTAAGCAAAAGAAATATGGCTAGCAAAAAGTAAAAGAAAAAGCGAGTAATAAACCACCGAGATTCACGTAGCCCTCCATCTGTCAACTGGATGTTCCCTCGGTGGGAGGGCTCAGAGGCATTTTTTTCCTTGGATATTTCTGCCGAGCTCTTGGAGGGAGATAAAGAAGAGGGAAGCGAGAAAGAACGAAAGGAAAGAAGAAATAATGAACGAACATGGAAAAAGGAAGGACGAATTCGCCATTGACAGAGATCCTTGGACCTAGCCGTCCATGATAGCAAGGACCGCAACTGCACAAGAAATACCCCATGACCCTGCAAGGAAACTGCGCCGACAGCCATGACATCCATAATCGGGGCACGTTCTAATTCGGGTAATTCCCAGCGTAGGGTGGGGTCATATTTGGTCTGAAGAAAGTCTTTTTGGCAGTTGATTTCTCCTACGTTACCTGCTGGTTGGGAGAAGTAAGAGGTGGGGGGGGGCGTCTTTGCCTTAAAGTTGATACTTCGCGGTTGTTGATACTTCCTTTTTTCCTTTTTTTTGATGGGTTGGTGGTATAACCCCTGCCCCCTCCCCAGCTCGACGGCAAAGCCCATTTGGGGGGGGGGAAGTGGAAAATTTCGAGTTTTTTTTCTTCAATCCCAACTGTTTAGTTGACAATATGGTGAGGTGGATGGGATTGGGAAGGGGGAAGGGGGTGGGTGCTTTGCGGCGGAGAGATGTAACGAGTGTCCGTTTTCCCGAAGTTTTCCAGAGGCGGGCGGGGGGGGGCATTGGTTGGGGGATTCTGATCAAGTCTATGCAACCCCCTTTTTTTCCTTTCCTACCTACCTCTTTCTTCCCAGCTCCCTACCAGTTTTTCCGGAATTTCTCGATGACTTTCCTACTTTTTCCTCAAAGTCTTGCTGTTGAGCGGGTAGTAGCACATGTAAAACAGAAAAACCGCAAAAAAAATCAACAACGGGTGAAAATTTTCTCTGACGCTGCGATTTTCTTTCAGAACGAAAATGCGATGTACGGAGTGGTCGGCATCCCTTATAGCGCCCGAGAAACAAGAAAAATCAGCTATCAAAAAAACATTTTTCCGGCCAAGTACGGCCTGCTCCCCCAGTGACCAAGTACGACCTTCGTGTTGGACAATGATTTGTCCTGCAGCAGCAGGACGTGCTCTGACCATAATTTCCGGTGGCGGGTGCTTTCCAAGGAAAAGTTTTGTAAAGCTGAAGGTAGGCGAGCTCGTGGCAGCCATCCAACAAATCATGTCGCCAGGAACTCGTGGAACAGTTGTCGAGATTAAGATTACGAGGACAGGTTACCTGGGCAGCTGCCCGGCGGGGGAAGATTGGTGAATCAACTTTGATGATTGGTGAACAGAACGAAATGATGGGAACAAAGAATTCGTGAACACATGGGAAAAAGTCCGTGAAGATGAAAAAACAAAAAAGCGGAAGTGAGCAGAGCGATGAGACAGCGCCTATTCGAGGGAAAAGCTCAAAAGTGATGACATTTCGAGCAGGACGTGGAAGTTTAGTCAACGATTAATTGCAGCAGACGATCATGACGATATGATTATGCTCCCGTTGAGACGGGCAGGTCTCAGCTGCCACTCTTCATTTGGATGAATTCCTTCCAAAACAGGTTTTTAGGCAGGAACGACCAACAAAAAACGCAATAGCGGCACATAGGTGGTGGTTCCGGAATGCCGAGGGGAAATGTCAATGCATCGTGCGGCCTTAACGACGTGGGCGGTGTCTAGGGCAACTTCAGTCAGGCCGACGGGCCCCGCCGCCGTACGCAGTTCGATACCGCCTCCATCGTCGATGATCGCCAGCACTAGCATTAGCTTCTGCCACGAGACCAATGCTCAAGTCACTCGTGCACAACAATCATCAACCATGTGACTTGTGGGAAGACTGAGAGCTCACAAAACTCATTACGTCCTGTCAACTTCTCATGCTAATCTATGTAAATTCGTCGGAATGGGAAAAAACGAAAGAGTAGTAGAGTTGTCGACGGATTTCCAGCTGAACTTATACTTTTGGCATGAAGGGATGCCTACTTTCTGAAAGATACACATGGAGCGGGGCATAGGGAACTCTACGTGTAAAAGTGGGATCACCCAAACGAGAAGCCCATCAAGCTAAGTCGAAAAAGCGGAGGAGGCACATAGGAGATTCCTTGTGTAGAGATTCAGGCCGACGGGCGACAGAGATATACTGTAGAGAGGAGAGAGGCGAAAAAAGCACTTTTCTTCCTCGACTTTCAAGGCGATATAAGTTACACTTTATTAAATTCTGGTTGGACATTTTCA
Organism: Cooperia oncophora; assembly: GCA_036418165.1. Lineage (NCBI taxonomy): Eukaryota > Metazoa > Nematoda > Chromadorea > Rhabditida > Trichostrongylidae > Cooperia > Cooperia oncophora. Next base: position 32,907 of record MU912516.1, read on the forward strand.
CCATTAACACACTTCAACACTTTTTTCAACAACACATTGTACACTATCACTATACTCCGCCACAGCCTTCTGGACGAGCGCCATCGAGAGATTCTGCCACGCGACCGTGATTCGGTGCCTGAGTTCAGCGAGGTCGTTGATTTCTCCGCCACTGTAGACCACCCTGTTGAGCTCCGCCCGAACCCGGTAATCGAGGAGGTTTAGGTCAGGAGACACACTTGGGTATTCCGTCTTCTTAAGGTACTCAGAAAGGGTAAGGCCAACGCCCTTCCTTCCAAGTAGGCGAGAGTTTTTCCAATGAATCCCAGTCTAGTACGAAGTTTCCAGGAAGGTACAGGCAACGACATTCAGGCAGGATATCTCCTCGAGTTTTCGATGGTGTACCGTCAGCGTTCACCTGTGATTCCGGAGCCCTTATGAAGGAAAATATTGCAATCGCGGAGCTTCCACGAAGAAAATATCCGTGCTGTGTCGCTTTCAGGGAAACCTCCCGTTCATACATCAACCTTGCGCCTTGGCGACTGCCGTGAAGATATATCCTGGACACGGTAGCGATCTCTGCCGCAGCTGCTCGATGTCATGGATCTCTTCACATCGAGTAGTGCGTCTCAAGTAGTGTTCATGGGTCACTGCCATAGTCGTTCGCAGCTAATTTGTAGATAGACATGAATGCCCATATGGCCTGCTCGCGTCAGGCTGCGATTGAGAATGACTGGTCATATTTTGGTTACATGAAGGCGGATGCGGGCGACGAGCCTGCTCGTGCTGGCCAAGGCCAACATCATTCGGGTGATCTTTCACCTGATACACTTTACCACGCCGAAAACTTTACGATACGTGGACTGGACCGAAGTGTTTCTTTTTCTGCCCCCGCCCTTATGTGCCCTCCGTGGCTCTCTCCGGCGTATTGCCATGAAAGAATCCTTTTCTCTGTAACATAGACATGGGATGACGAGGGGCGCATAGAGAACTTTTCATGTAGAACTGGGATCATCCTCACAAGAACCCCTTCAAACTAAGTCGGCTAAGAGGGGGTTATTCTTTTTTGTTGGGCGGGAGGGGCAGTATGAGGAACTCCGCAGTAGAACTGGGATTCAGCCATGGGGCATTGGAATGTAGAGATAATTTTCTTTTGGCCGTTGAAGCCAGTGGCGAGATATGTACAAACACATGAGGGCACATAGGGAACTTCTTGTGTAGAAGTAGGACTACCGCAACGAAGAGACCTTCAAACTTATAATAAGTCTAAGAAAGTTGGTGCACTCATCGATAAAGGGAACATTCATAATTTTTGTGCTCAATAGTATAATGTGTAAGATAATCTATCGGTTTCAAACGTCCCCATTGTCTACGCCCGGTGTGTAAACTGAACCTCTGTAAATATAAATTGGTTAATTCGCTGTCTGAAGTTGCCGTTTGGAGGATATATTTAATATATATCTGAAAAATGCCCCGAGGTGTATACACACACGAATCTCTAGCCTGAGGAGAGAATTATCCCTCCTTCTACACCACTTCATCAGGGAGGGGCTATAGGGAAGACTCCTTGTGTAGGGCGTGAGAGTTGAGGCCGACTCTGGGGGCAGAGCGCTACACTCATTTGGGGCTAGCTGTGCTTTCGGAAGATATATACTTGTGACACACAAGGGATGCGTACATTTGAAAGATACTGAAAAGTGTATAGCATAAAGTATCGCGGCCGGTTGAAGATAAGCCTATGTCTGGGCACTAAAACGGTAAATTGCGCCACAAGTCACCACTTTATAACCAAGTATGACGCAGGTCGAGTTTCTTACCTCAACTTGGAGAGTGTTTTGTGTCTTCGAGTTTTGTACGACTACACCAGATTAGGCGTTTTTGGATGGCTTCTAGCCATATGTACACGTCAGTGTATTGTCGTTGATGACCTTTACCTTTATGGGCGAATGAAGTGTTGAGAAGTGGACATTGCCAGATAAGCGTAACGCGGCCGCAGCTATGGGGGGATGGGGAGAGTAGAGAGCGTGTCGTGGCGGTAATAGAGCGTGGCGAGCTGAAGAACGTGAGATTTCCCACCAGAGCTCGCCAGGCGTAGCGTGGTAAAGCGCCACTTGCCCGCTGCCACCACCTCAACCTTCGACAGGGTACAAAAATAGTGATGCATTCTCTCACGCTGATGCATAATTCCAGGATGTGGTGTAGGGAGCGACCTTCTGGGACGTGTCCCACATATGAAGAATAATGTAGTTATTCCTTATGTGTAGTGATTTCATTCTCATCTTATGCGAAGTGGGCAAAATCGAGCAAAGGAGTGGTTGGTCGGGGCGAGCATTATGGATAGAACTTGAGCTTTTAGTGGTTTAAGAGTTGGCTAAAAATTTAAGAGCGAGAGCTTCTCTTTCTAAACAATGAAATCGTGGAGATGGCCGGCCATCAAGACTCAAGACTTCTCCAGCCTCGGGCAAGAATTCACTACGGTAAAATCGCTTTTACAGGGTCCTCTAAATCAGTTTCAAACAGTTTCACCCCTCATCTGACTGGCGTCCAAGACGTGTATTTCTTGAACTGCCTAAGTTTTTTTTTTTAACTTCATAATTCTGCTAATTAAAAATGTAGTAACGCTAGTTTTACGCAAGATCCACCCTATACAATCTGATCGCTCGCTGTAGAGGTCAAACGCTCCGCTTCCCCTTTTCACATCCTTTCATAGGAGGGAATTTCGTCGACGAGACAAGAGTATCAAAGACTGTATCAGAGTGTCGCGCGGCAACATAAACATTAAAATACGTCTGTATGTCGTTTCACACGTGTATGAGACCACCCTATATTGCAACAAACGAGGTGATTCATCGCTTGCGTTAGATCAGAAGTTCTTGAAAATTTTGGCACCTGAAAAAAGCCATGTTACTACAGAATTATTCTACAAGCGTACCCGCACGCAAACTAGCACTCCCACAGTAGCTGAGTCCGCCATCTTATCGGCACTTTTGCGCTGTCTAGCCAGGCACGTATAGCGTGCGGTAAGCCCCCCAGCAGGAGTAGTATTTTGGTAGCTGAAGGCGAGGAGGGAGTCGCATTGCTTAGGAATTAATCTTGATTGCTGTTGTTCTCACGCAACACCGTAGCCGTTGCCATCCAATCTACAGACCGGATAACGCGCCCGCTGCCTCCGGCGGTCATGCATGACCGGCTCCTCCTCTAGTTTGAAGCTGCTTGCTCCTACAGACAGCTCTACAAGTCCAGGCGAGATCATTACATATTTCATGTCTGTTACATTTCCAGTAGGAAGATGTGAAATAAGTGAAATAGTGTGTGAAATAATCGCATGTCGAGTTTAGCTATACAGCAATGTGAGGAAACAAATAGGTAAAACCATGCCTTGAGATGAACAGTAAATGAAGGACCAAAAAATAAACGTCGTCCGCAATAGGTAAGAATACGAAGCGGAGGACAGCGTCAGGTGAATTTGCATTATTATAGTTGATGTCAAAAACTTAATCAAGCTCCACTAACATAAAGAGCTGAAGGCACGCGTCAGCGAAGCTCTTCTTTCCGGCCGACTCCGCTCCAGATTCCGCCTCCAAGGCCGCCTTTCAGTGAAAAACGAAGCGTGACAGGATGAAAAACAGCATGCATGTCAGCTTATACGGACGTGGCATTCGTTACGGCCGGAATCAGGCTGTGCTCCGATGAGGACAGTGTTGGAGATGGAGCTATAGGGGCGCGCAACTAACGCATCGCAGTAGGGTTCAATCTAAGCCAGGTTGGCATTGTTTTTTTTGTGGCTTTTTTTCTTCACTGTCGAGTTGACTTAGAGCTCTTTTCGATCTGATAATGCGAAATCTTACTCCGCCTACCCTGTGATGGCGATGGTCGTAGGCTTCGCCTTTAAATCTGTGAGTCAGGCGCCGGTTAACCGGAAGCTGACCATTCTATTCCATTGACAACGCTCGGCCCCACGCACAACCCCACTTCGCAGAGACACCGAACGAGAACTAATCCGCGCCTTTGAACCATTTCATGAAGACTCACTCTTCAGTTCTCCATTGACTACAATCTACCATAGCGGGAACTTGGTGGCAGAGTCCATGTGTGGGCACTTTTTTATAGTTTTGGCAGACTTTTCCAAAATCGTGCGTGAAAGCTTCGTCTGCTCAGTCAAAATACGCCTGGGAAAGATATTTCCAAAACAGGGTTGGTTGGTTGAAGTCGTTGTCGGGGCAGGATTTCGAAGAATATTGCGACAAGGCGCACCGCTTCTACTTTGATGTGGGATTCATTCTAAAAGCTCGTAACGCACAGGGATGAACATACTACTGACACGAACACCTGGGCAGGCCTCACTCGATGGTCCGAGTGGGTAACACATGACCGCCAATCACACGGCCGCGTAGGCTGGGAACACCACAGTCGCCTATAGAACGGTGCGAAGCTCTGCTGCATCAGAAAATCCAAAGAACAAAGCTGTCACAGTCTATGAATCTTGATTTAGGATGCTGTACGCACTTCATTGTCATTTAGAATTGTAGCAGTTTTTGAATGTGGATTGGTCTATGCAATGAACTACGGGTGGTAATCAATTTAAAAGTCACTGTTATTATCCTCTCAGAAGGAGGGATGGGAAGCCTGTATGGCTGCTGCGGAAAACCACCCAAGATTTGAACCCCAGGCCAGGCATATGGTAAGAGCGCTACTTGCTACCACATTATGAACCATCGTCCTGCCAAGCTATTAATATTATTCTGTTATTGTATCACATTCAGGGCACATCACTGGTTGAGGGTTTTGGTCAAGTGCAATCCCCTTTTTAGGGGATTGGTCGGCGCCACCCCTCCGGTTCCCTTCACGTTTGTCGAATAGCACATGTGAAACAGGAAAAACCACGAAAAGTCAGCAATCTTATCTCACAAGGTCAGAAGCCAAATACGACCCCCTCTCCCAACAACGAGCAGCTACTACCCCCTCCCCCTTTACAACGTCTCCGCAACAAGAAAAATCATTATCAAAAAATTTTTTCTTAGCCCATATACGACCTCCTCCCCCGTTGGGTAACCCCAACAACGACGTGCCCTGATCACATTCTGCACTACTGCTCCTGACATTATTGGTTTAGAGAAGGACAAGTACGTAAAAACGGATGGATATGCCTTTTTGAAGTTTGTTACTCGCCTTTGTAAATCGATAACTTCCTCAGAGAGAATTAATTCAAAAATCAACGTGATGCTTCAAAAATCAACGTGATGCTGTGACGGCATACACCGCTTTCATTGCTTCTAGATCTCTGGACTTCTATGCAAACGGAATAAACATACTTGTTTCCCGTTGGCAGAAATGTGTTGATAGTAACGGTTGTCATGTGGATTAATGAAATTTCATTTGAGCCGGGATAGACCCATGAACTCAGATCGGAAACCGCTTGGACATTCTTTCAAAGACCCAATATTTCGTTTCGCAGGTTTTGCCTTACCACCTTTTACATCCTTGAACGCTGAAGACCCAGTCATGGTCTAGAGGAATTTTGCCTCCTCAAAACGACTTTGTAAAAATGCTGAGCCACCAAATAAGAAGGATACATACATATAATCGACTATAGGGGGAAGACATGGAACAAAACGGGAAGAATCAAGACTTTTTTAAAAACTTCCATCAAGCCAAAAGCAAGCCCTCAGCTCAGAAACCATACAAGACACCATGCCGAGGATTCCTCAACGCGCATCGACCCTGTTGACGAGAGGAGAGGCATAAATTGAAACGAGAAAGTCGGCATGGAACACGATCCTTTGTGTGCTCTGCGCGAGCAGTACATTTTCATTAGGTCGGTTTGTGATTACTGTAGCACCAAGCAGACCCCCCGTTCCTGTTGAACAATGGGTGGAAAGAAAGTCGAAAACTGTTGCGTGTGCAGAAAGAAAAAGCAAACAGTGAGGTTAGAAACGAGCGTTCTACTGTGAAACGTGAGAATACGAGAAAACGGTGTTCCGGAATGATTGCTCTGTGAAATTATCCTTTATTTAGGAATTCAATGCATTTTCGGAAAATCGCAATGTCATCATTATTGTGCATCTCTGTAATAGAGAAGCAGGAAGAACGAGGCAGCCGCAACGATTGAATGACGAATAAACCAAACAAATCGTTTTCATTTCATCGCATATCACAATAGCCACAATGATTCCCTGAGCTATTCGTTATTTATGGCCGTTGGTTTCGCTGTTAGGCTATACCAAAGTCTGAGTAAAAGGGGCTTTTCATACAAAAAGTGGATCCTACATTTGATGAACTACCCTCCATTTTGGTAAGAACTCATAAATAGAAAAAAAATCATTGCTCAGGGAATTGAAAGGAAAGCCTGTGGGACGTGACCGCTGACTGAAGACAGGGCACGTCGTAGGGATCCTCAGTGAGGGGGTCGTATGTGGTCGCTCGAAGGGAGAGGGCCGTATTCGCCTCTGAGAGAATGTTTCCGGTTGTCGACTTTTCTCGGTTTTCCATACTTCAAGTGCGCTCTGCTCCTCCCCTCCCTACCCCCTGCTCGACGGCAGGTTGGAAAGTATAGGCATTTCTCGAGAGAACTCCGAAGATGGAGTAGGAAGCTGGGAAGATAAAAAGATAACAGTCAGGATGTAACATGGGAAATTGAGAGAGGGGAGACGATTGCACCAGTGAAGGTTTTTCGTGGGAGTCTTCAAGATTTTCCCTCACCGGTAGGACGTGCCCTGATTAAAGATACTTTCCGCAACAGCAAATGATATGTAGCGATCCCAAATATCAATTCTTAGCTGATAATTATCTCACCTACTGAAAAAAACGAAACCGTTACAAATAAGGTTCCCTTCTCTCGGATTGTAGGTATAAGCGAAAAGTGAGAAGCTGCGACCGTGGGTAGAGATCAGAGGCAATTGTTGTGTTATATACAGTTAAATTATTACAGTTCGACGAGGCGGTGTGAGGAGGCGTGGAATGAGCTCACCAGTTGCTGCGTTCCCGAGCAACAGTGGATGCTTCGAGTAGGAAAGTACCAGTAACAGAAAACGCTTCGAGTGGACTCATGTTACGCCTTTTAGAGCCACCCCGCCAGACTACGACGATGTCGACCTATTTTATATTATCAGTGAACAAACAGACGGAAGAAGGTATGATATGGTAGGTAGTATGGTCCCTTTTTCATCGGTTGAAGCGACCGGAAAACGATGACTGGTAGGAAGGGTTCAAAAACCTCTTTGCGCTTTGCTCTCTCTAAACTGCATTGTTATTGTTAGTCATAATCCTTTGCCGACTGTTCAGGGACACGCAAAAACAGCGTTCATTTAGAGGCGGCAGCCGTTCGTTCAAGCACATTCCGTCTCACTTCTGAGTATCCGAAAAAACGTATAAAATTTCGAATGTTAGACAATCCAGCGAAAACCATCTAAATGGGTCGAATTTAAAGACCAAACCATGGATCGCCATGCGTAACTTCTCAGTAAACAGAGTGGGAGCTACAGAGTTGAAGCTATTTCATTGCATTCGGTTAACTGAAATTAGTCTATAAAGCCAAAGTGCGCAGCTGACTGTCACACAGAGAAATTGAGAGAAATTTAAGCCGTAGGCAAACTGAAATACATCTGGTGCACAGCAATCCTCTACCCTTTCGACCCTTATTGAGTTACTCCGAGTTCGGATTTAATATTACGCATGGAATGTTTCCTTCCATCTCTTTTACAGCAAAAGACAAGTCAATAAAATCAGCTGCACCTAAATAGTCTCTGACTGCCCAACCAAAACTTCACACGTTCTGACCTTATATTTTTAGAAAAAAAAGAAAACAAAAGAATGGGAAATATGCAAAAGGATCACCAGGAAGACAAAGAACAGCCATTTCAGTTTGCAAGAACTAGTTCAGGAGAAACGATTATCCTGCTGAGGAAATACTTCCGAAGTAAATATGGAGAGAAGTTATGTTCAAGTGAATGTTGTGGGAATCAAGTGGCGCTTGTCGGAGGGGACGCTACTGGGGCACGCCGCACGTTGGGGTCCCAGGAGGGGGTCGTACTTCGTTGCTAGAAGGATTAAGGGGGACGTTGGAAGACGGTCGGTTTGCTTATGTGGAAAAAAATCAATTGTTGACTTTTCTCGGTCTCCGTTCGTTTTTTTTCCTCGTTCCTTGAACGCCATACCCCTCCCCCTCCCAACTGCTATATCGCAGTTTCCTGGAGAAAAGCTGGAGAGCTGGAGGTAGGAGATGCTGGCAGAAAGTTATGAGAGTTTTGTAAGATGGTTGAGAGAATGATGGCTGGGAGAACGGGCGATGGCGAAAGGCGAGTCAAACAAGAAGAGGAAGTTTCGAAGGAGGGTTGTATTCTGCAAAGGTTTTCCTCACCGGTGGACGTACTTTGGGTCTTACCACTATTACAGCAGAAGTACAAAATGATAGGGTGGCAACTTTACTTGATTTTCGACTGGCCCAGAATTAAGTTAAAAGATGGTTGCGAACAGCACTCTTGAATTTTCAAATAATGGTGTCATCGATTACCGACCTTAGGTTATTTAT
>MU912517.1:0-20717 GCA_036418165.1 Cooperia oncophora
GATTTGAAGTTCGCAACAAACAAAAGAACTGAAGGAGTCAGACATGTGTTAAAGTTCTATGTGCGCGCTGACAAGTAGGCGTGACCGTCGGGGCAGGGTTCGCGGTGGTGTCTGGCGTGATTTGGTTGGTGAACTGCCTGGTCTAAGAAGAGTGGTGAATTTGGTTTGAAAAGTGGTGAATTTGCTTTGAAAAGTGGTGAATTTGCTTTGAAAAGTGGTGAATTTAAAGTGAAAATGGTATATATAGAGTATGATAACGTGTACTGTCAGCACCTGCGCCATCAGTCTTTTCCCTTCTACTACTCTGGCTGCAGCATGGGAAAAACAGAGGCCAAGGTGAAGGGTGTTAATGGTGACCATGACTCCAGCGCCCAACGCTTATGAAGCCAGTAGGTGAAATCCACAATTGATTTTGATCAACGCAGCTGCGAGATCTGAAGCAAATGGCCGACCAGAGGGAAAATTTTCTTCATGCAGTCTACTTTCAATATGATAGTACCAGACCAGTACCTTACCGGCAAGGTCAGATCAGACTTTTTGCAATACAGCTGGATGACTTTCCCTCAGCGGTTGAGTAGGTCAGAAGATGCTTCTTGCACTACTATTGATTATAAACATACCATTTGTAACCGGACTATACTATCGGACCAGACTAACTCCTTCCAAGGAAGAGACTTGCCTCACGTTTGCGTTGTGAGGCGATATCATCCACAAGGTGCCCCGACGGTCACAAGGAGTTCGTAATAACAATGATGGATAGAACTGGTTCCTTACGTTCCACTACAACCGAAGAGTTTCATCTCAAAAAACCTCCCAAAATACCCCTGCCAGCCTAATTTGTGTTCAATTACCAGTTTAGACAGCCGGCAGGCCAGGTTCTCGAACGGGGACCATCGGCATGCGTGAGACCCAACATTCCCCACGACAAAGGGTCATGTCATGAAAAACGAATCGGGAAACATAGCGAAGTTATCAAACAGGTGGTGCTCCTCACCATCAGTACACAGCTTGCTGAACCTCCGCACGAGTCAACCAGCTATAGAGCCGTCTCAGGCTGTTTTGAATTCTGTACAGTCTTGTTCGATGCGCATGATAGGGCGAGTCAGGGGGACAGAGTTTGGTGCGACGCAAGTACCAATTGTGGTCGCCTGCTCGCTTCAACAAATGGTGGAGAAGGGGCTGGCGCCGCTCCAAATCCCGCCCCCGCCCTCAGCACGCCCCATCATCTGCTGCGAACAAGGCTGTATTTACTGTGGACCCTCTTATTTTCGACGATAACAATAGAAGTATTCACCTTTTTGCCAATGCAAGCGCAGCAGAGGAGGGACTGCTCTTGCATATAGAGCAGGGTATGTCCTGCCGGGGAGAAATTTTCTAAACACGACCTCTTCATTCTCAACTCTCATACCACCGCCTCCCTTCTCCCCCACTTCCCATCCCACCTACCGTCTAAATTATTCTATTCTCCTAACTCTTCTCCGAAGCTTTTCTCATGAACTGTCCAGCTTTTCCCAAAAGTGAAGAATTGTGAGGGAGGGATGGGTGGAGGGTAGATAGCATACATGGAGGAAAAAGAGAGAAAAGTCAACATGAGGAAACATTTTTCCAAAAGCAAATACGACTCCCTTCCTCCCAACGACCATATACGACCCCTTCGTTAGGAAAACAAAGTACGCGTGCCCAGATGAGATGGAACCTCAAGCTTATTCACCTCGAACTCATCCATGTACATGAGATCTCGCGGCCCTGTGCGGTATGAAGATTGGTAGTGCCCCGAGTAAAATGCCTTTCCGCTCTCTCTCCCCTCCCCTCTCAACTATCGTAGTACTGTGCTCCGCGGGGCCTCATTGGACTCTGAACGTGAAAACATGGAGCAGCATCAAAGGTTTTTTTGTAAAAGACTCCAGATTTAAGAAACTCGAAGGTTCTCGCAAAACTATTTCTTTCTTCGAATATTTCTGTGTATTTTGTATTTTTTCCTGTTTCCGAATATTATACTCAACCTCGTAAGCTATAAAAACGATTACGTCAGGAAGAAAGCTATTGAAGTTGAAAGCATAAAAGCTCGCATGTAATTTTCAATTTTGATTTTCTAGCCCCAACTAAAAGCACATCAACTAATACGGCCAAAGCATTTTGTAGATGTGACGCCTTTAAACTGTCTGTAATCCGAAGCATGAGTAGAACACATGGCGCATACTCAGGCGAGAACAGCTGGCAATAGGACGACTGGTCTCGTATGAGTGTGCGCCGTTCCTTCTGCTCACGCTTAGAATTATAGTCATTCGAAAGGAAAGCAAGCACCGAGGTATCGGCAGCAATCAAGCGTGTCCTCATAGTGAGTATAAGAAACTGCGTTGTTCGGTGCCCTCTTACCCTGACCCCCTCCCCAGCGACCAAATACGATCCCCAATGGGACCCTCCATACAATGATGTGCCCCATGAGGTACCTAGTTGCTGAATTGATAGTTATCACATTACGCCCTACCTCTTTGGTGCGATACGCGGCAGAAGATGACTGAGATTGGACACGTCCATACGTCGTATGTTCGTCTCTATGGACCTGCGACCCTACAATGTAGGTAAGGTACTGCATCGGAAAAGCTATTTTCGAAGGAGCACATAAGCATTTTTCCGAGATTTCCGCTCGCTAACCTCTCTTCACATGCGACCCATCATACAGCGATCGAATATTATAATTTATTACACTTTACATAAGTACACGATAAAATAAATCCGCTCATAATAGGTGAGAATGAGGAAGCATGCGGTCGAGGAGGCCGCTACTTTCTCATAGCCCTCACAAAGACTATTTCTATGATAGCTATAATCTCGATGACCACATACAGACAAAATGACAGCACGCATATCGTTTAAATACCACTAGAAAAGAGAAACAAGTAAGGAGCTTCCCATTGAGAATTGAAATGAATGAATGATTGAATGAATGCGAGAAAACCAGAGAAGTTTAGGAAATTAATAAAGCCAAGCTGCATGCATGAACTTCCATCCAAGTTCGTTTGAGGAAAATGAGATCAAATCGAGTCAAACGTCCTCGCGACGTCCAAGGCTCGATAAAACATTGCAGCATTATGAAGCTGAGCATGAGTAGAACAAAACAAGAAAATGAAAAGTCAAACTAATACGCCGTTACACTCAAGGAGAGTTTATACAAAAGAAATTTTGCGCGTTTTGGAAACGATAGCGCAGAAACTGAGAGTTAAGCGTGCGCTTGATATCCATAAATCATTATATTGCCAAACCCTTATTATCAGCTATACTACGTCAACAATACATGAAGAGAGAATTGTGTACCATCATAGCATCAAATGAAATGAAATGGCATGCAGTTAGCGAACAACAAAGTGTACAATAAGTCCGCTATCTGTACCCTTCTGGCACGTAGGCATGGCGTTTTCGAGCCAAAGGAATCGAGCGGAACGGTCAAGTCAATCGTAATTTCCCATGCCGTCACGCGCGGCGCGTCGTGCGGTAGTGAGCGCGACTGTTTCAGTGAGGGCTTTCAAAGATTACAGAGCCAATATCCTTAACTTATGACCTCTCCTGTTCAGGTACCAGAGCACATCATAAATTGGGGATTCTGGTTGAGTCCATACAAGACCCCCTTTTTTCGGGGGGGGGGGGGTAGTACGACTCCTCCTGGTTCCCTCCTGCTGTCCAGCGGGGGGGTATACGGTAAGACAATCCACGAAAACCACGAAAAGTGAACAACCTCTCAGAAGGTCAGAAGGGAAATACGACTCCCCTTCCAACAATGAGTGAATACGACCCCCCCCTCACAACGTCCCTGCAACGAGGAAAATCAACAATAAAAAAATTTCCCGGCCCAAATACGGCCCCTTCTCTCTCGCGACCAAATATAGTTGGGGGATCCCCAACAACGGTGTGCACTGTCAGGTATACTATTACAGAGAAAAAGTTGAACATCGTATACGGTCTTCGAATTATCAAGCAATTCGTGCCTGCACGCGGCAAGCGACAATGCCGGCCACACCCCCAGTAGGGCGAATTACGATTGTCTTGTCCCATATCCCCAAATCAAGGCCAATACTTTGTGGCTAACAATCAGAGGATTAGAGACAGTGGAACAGATTGAATAGTAGCTGTAAGCATATGAAAATCACTCGGAACCCGCAACGACTGGTATGTTGTCGATAATAAAAGATGAAGACAACTGAACTAATCATACCATCAACTATTTTTGGCTGTTTTTTGGAGTATTTTCGCCATTTTCAACACCATCCACAAGGTCGAGATAGAGGCTATCCTTGAGAAATCGTCGATAGGAGTCCTTGGCCATTAACTGTTCAATACGACTTTGGGCCAAACTGAAGGTGTCCGTCTTACAACCGCCCTCCATGGCTGCTTTCGTTGCGGCTCGGGTATCGGAATCGAGATTCACCTAAAATCATTCCTAAGTTATACACTTGACTGTGTTATCAATTTCTGTGCCTTCGTCGCAGTGTTAGGAGTCCGATAACCGAACCCCCCCCGGGACAACAACATATTTCCACGATAAATAACAAAATATCACGATCCCACTCATCTGAAAGGCATGCATTTTCCAACGCGCCTTTTTCGACAGGCTAGACTGTGGGACAGGCGCCGCTCAACACATCTAAGGTTCACGAACCATCTACGCCAACTAAGCATTGCACTGGGTTGACTGGTAGCGGACCTTAGGGGAACAATAACAGTACTGCAAATATTGACGCAGGCGCCTCCCGTCCCTCTCAGGTGAACCAATCTATATGCATTCAAATGCTTCAATATTTATGGGTGAAAATCAAATGTGCGGCGCATACCTGAGCGGCTGATCAATTTCCATGCTTCGCGATTTTTTCAACATACATTATATAGCCACGATCTCTGCAAACAATAGGGCGTATGACGGAGGCGTGGATTGAAGCGCTGCAAAGGCGGCCTATCCATCAATGATGCCACCCTGAGTTCGCAACAATTGGTTGGAAGGGCTGTTCTGGCTGCGATCCAACTCATGCCCTATCGTTTGCAGGAATCATGACTATACAAATGCAGTGATGACGTCGACTGACACTGAGTTCGTTCACGTGCAGCCCGCACCCATTTATTCTCCCCGAAAAAGCTCACGCGTCTTGAGATAACGACAGGTCCATAGATAGCACTTGTCAAAGAAAGATGACGCCATATATACGAACTTTGTCCAAATTCAATGAAAAATGACGCCACTTGACTCACCTCTTTGGGAGCGGCAGCTGCGACGTATTCTTTGTAGATCTCATGTGCCCGTTGAATTGTGGCTTTTTTGCCCTCCTTCATCTTTTTGAACTCCTCACATTCAAGCCAGAAATCGACATTTTCATCGGAAAACTCCTTCTTCAGAAATTCACGAAACAACGTGCAGCCATCTGTAAGAAAAAAAAAGAAGAAAATAAAAGTGCTGAGAAAAAGGAAAAAAAGAGAAAACTTACATTTATGATTCAGTAAAGCTTCAAAGCTCATCTTCCACTGTCGTACTTCTTCACGTGTTGGATAGAGGGATGACGTTGATAAAGCCACGTCCAATTTGTTCCGAATCAAACTGAGAGTCTTTGAAATCGGACCACTAAATAGGTATAGAGACTGACTACAATGATACTATATAACAATAGTATAGTACTATATTTTCTGAAGGTTCTATACCTGTGATGATGATGTTCAATAGTATCGTCATTATTAAGTATTTGTAATGATGTTGCAATATCCATCATAACATGGTAAGCTACAGTGAACATTATTCGGGTTAGATGAGTCTATGGGTCGTGCTCGCAACTTTTATTATAGGTGGTGTGTGGTAGTAGCAGCAATAGCAAAAAAGTAGCACTAGTTAGAACAGTAGCAGCCTATCTATTACCAAGGGGAAAAGTCCGAGAGTTATCGGCGGACAACGAAGAAGCGGCCGTCAACGTCACTTTAGAGAGCCCCGCCTCCCAAAATTTCCGGAGTTCTTGTGAATTCTCAGTAAAACGTCTAGCCCAATTTGCCATTCAGTAAATGAAGACTAAGAAAATAGTATTAATATCTGAAAAATTACCGTTTATGAGCAGAGTACACTGATAGTGTACGACAGAAATGAGAACGAGGTGAATTGATCGCGACCGTGATGACTGAACGTACAATGACAAGGTACTGGATAGTTTTCCAGAACCTCTTGCCTCTTCTATCGTGCAGTTAGCCTCTGGCAAATGAGAACCAAGGCACATGAGGTGTCATGAATCGCCTGATTAGATACCACTGACCTAAGCGCCAGAATTACAGCCTTTCATATACCCCACTCAACAACGTGAACGAGCCAGAAGCCCAAAATCCTTCGTCACTTGGTAGACAAACGGCTCATTACCGAGAATCTCAGCTTTGACAAGTCAGCAAATCATTCAAGTGGTTGTTGAGACCGGATTTTTGTTGGCAGACGGTTAGAATGTAACGGTAAACGAATGAAAAAAGTCAGTGAAGTAATTGGTGAACATTTCAGTTATCCCATGACAACCATTGAACACACAATAAACCTTCCTTACCCTCCCCCCCCCCAGGGTTTTGGCTATAGGACACATAATACTTGGGGTATTCTCAAAGAAGAGACATATACATCTGCTGAGAAATGCCTGTATTCTGTGTACAAAAATTTTGAGACCTCCTTTTTGCAATTTTCCGCCTTCAGTAATCGGAGACATTACTAGATGCTAGAAATGGCCACAAGGAAAGCGGAAGATTAAATGATTAGCAGTTAGTTAGATTTAAGAAATTTTGAGACCTCCTTTTTGCAATTTTCCACAAGAACTGGGCACTAAGAGAAGTTTTCCACGGGTAATCGCAGTAGAGAAGAGACAAGGTGAATGAAGTTGCTGTTTTGGTTCGAAGGGAGTCACAGCGGTTCGTTACAGGAACAGCCATTATCCATCATCCCCATGACGTGGCCTTATGCTGGGTAATACAGAGTGATATGAGGGATGGAGGCAACAATGTGGTCACATTATATTGTTATTTACAGCTTTCTTACCACAATGTTTGGCGCACAGAATGTACCATTAAGGCAATTGGCACGATAAACCCCAAGACGTCCGTAGGATCAATATGCCTAACAGGACAGATTCAGAGTTCCTAAGCAAGCGCTGCGTGGTGCCTTCCCCAAGGAACATACCCTTATAGCGCCCTATCAAGCTGCAACATACGACCCGCCCGCCCGCCCACAAATGGACGACCGTACCTGATGCTCGTATTGCTTCATTTGCGAAGTAAAATATGAAGCGAAGGGATTGATATGAAGCGGCTGCGGTGCTGCATGGATATATGAGTACATACGTGCAGCCGTACCTACCGTAGCGGTTACTAGGCACGATGCCAACGGAAAACTCGTCCGAAATTGCTGAGCTGCGCAGAACAAAGGCTTCCTTTGCAGGCTTTTGACCGTTTCATTTCGCTTTTTCATCACTCTCCCACGAAATAGCACTCCTGCTACCGTTTCAGACTAAGAAGCATGTTATTGTGCCTCACGCGTTTGAGACGACATTCGTTACCTGTCATAGTCCTCATCCTCATAATGTGGCCTCATCGTCAGTAATACAGGGATGATGCGACGGAAGGAGTAAATGCGGTCACATTGTCTTGCCATTTACAGTTTTCCTACCACGACGTCTGGTGCACACCATTTACCATTCACATAAGTGGGCGGCAGGGTAGAGCACCGGAATGAGTGGAATGGTGCTCACTCATGTAGCTATGAGCCCATTATCGTTAAGTTTTCCCCAAACCTTTGCCATCGAGCGGAGTGGGATGGGGCGTAGCGCTAGAAAATTCAGCAGTTGAAAAAATCGGCGAATCACGGCTCCTCTGCCCAAGAACCAGATGTCACTCCTTGATAGGCAACGCTCAACGATTATGTCCGTTGGTGGGATCTCGACACAGGGTTGTAAGTGGACCGACCCCTAAATTGCATTGCTGATCCTTAAAGAAGTACCTTCTAGCCCAAACAGAGCGGCCTCCGTGACACGAAGACTTTAGATTCCAACAGGAAGGCACTGAGATTCTCAGAATGTTGGGATGGCCGAGTGGTTGAGAGTGTTATCTCATGCCTGCATTCTAAACCACGGGTTCGACCCTTGCCGAGACACAAACCATGCCTTGCAAAATTACAAAATAGTTAGGTTTACTCTAAACAACGTTTGTTGCAAAGTTAAAGTTAGTATAAAGGTAAAGGGATAATTCCCTGATTCGATTCGTCTCCGTATGAGAAGAAATCAGATGGCTCGCTCGCATCCCATTTTGACGACTTTTCTCGTCTGATGACTTGTTCCCTTCCATTTCTCCTATCCTTTCACTTCAAGTATCGTTACTTCGAATACTCTAGATCTATACAAGGGTCAATGTATGGAGTGGAAGGAAGCTAACACTGTTCCATAGAACCGGCGAACGGGATGATGGAAATTGGCAGAACGGCTTCACTAGTGGTCGCTAATTGGTCAACGTTACTTGTAAAAATTTGCGCAAAAAAACTAGAAAGCAATTACTTTGCTATCATAAGGTTTCCAGTTTCTCTATGTCGCTTGTTTCCCTTCGGAACACGCGCGCGCGTAAACAGTACGCGCACGTGTCACCACGTATAGGTCACCAATCGATAATGTGCGACATCTCTCGAACATTCCTTGGGCGTATTGCGATCCCATGTGAGCAACGGAGTAATCAAGAAGTCACGGAAGCGGGAACTGTCAAGGAAAATCAGAGTTGTTTCGTCACGACATCAGTTAACAACGGAAATGCTTCGCTATTCGTCGTCGCACGTAAACATCCCATGAGGCGATAATTGAGAACACGAACAGGACCAATTAGTGGAGCAAAACGCGCCGAAAGCAAAACACCGAATCGCAGCGCCCGTGCGCACGTTTAAGTTGCACAGATAGCCCATTATATATAACAAGGGTTGAGCAGAAAATTGAGAACACTTGGCACGATTACTCCTGACTTCAATCATCAATTTCAATTTTCGGCTTTTGATCGATCATACGGAGCGTCCTCAACTCAAAACCTTGCGGGTTAAAACCTGCA
This sequence comes from Cooperia oncophora, assembly GCA_036418165.1. Classification (NCBI taxonomy): domain Eukaryota; kingdom Metazoa; phylum Nematoda; class Chromadorea; order Rhabditida; family Trichostrongylidae; genus Cooperia; species Cooperia oncophora. The sequence goes on from MU912517.1 coordinate 9,079, forward strand.
CTTCATCATGATGAGAAATTGCAACGGCACTAAGTAAAGTACCAATTCATTTCAAGTGTGCCCATGCAGTATTCCCTGAATCCTCTGACGAACTCTTCGGGCTCTGCTGTTGCACTTCCAGAATCATGAATAAGCCCGAGTTCAAGGATCGAGGGTCAAACTGTTCTTCATTCCTCCCGAAACTGGGCAAAACTGGAATAATTCGTCATTCATGGGAACTTCCCTAGCCCATGAATGTGGACATGAAAACCCAAGGATTAACTGGGGTGTCAAGCAGCCTGGCACAGCCAGGTATACGAAAGCGGCAAAATGAAACGTTGTTTTTCTATCAGGCGCAGACACATTATGAAAGGGTTTTGACATGTCATGCTTCATAGTACCAGCTGACAACTCTTCGGATGATTGAGTATAAAAGCTGAGAATTCATAGACTCTTTGACTGTTCGTGACGTGACAAAGGTGAGAAGCTAAAACTTTCTCCGAATAAAATTGATCCATCATATTGGTTGTAGCTCTAAAAGCGCTTTGACAAACACCCCACACATTATGCCAACATTCACTAAAAATCGAATTTGAACAACTGGAAATAATCGAACACAAAGGATCAAGCACCGCTACCATTCCAGATCTGCACTGTACTAATTTTCCTATTACAAATCATTTGCCTGTACTCACGGGCTGCTAGCGGACGATGAGGAACACGTGTCGGACTCCCGTACTGATGACCATTTCTGAACTCGCCGATGAGGATTCGGTGGCAATGGGACGCTGATCTTACGTCGTACATCCATTGTTGGTTCAAGAAGACGTCACTAGTCAAAGCTGACGAGAAGCAGACGGGCCATCAGAAGCCATAGATGACGTTGACAACGACGTCGGGGAATCGACAATGGCAATGACGCCGAAGTAAGCAGTCCATAGCGAGTTTCTAAGCGCGATTTCTAATGCGTGGTGGTTCCGCCCCTGGTCCCCCACACACCCGCACGCTCACACACATATATACACACAGAAGCGAAACCACGCTGTATACTAGTACTATATGTAGTGCTTCATAAAAATACAGCTAGCTATTCATCTGATCGATATTCAGCGAGAATTGATGCTGGAATGAAGAAAGAAGGTAAGGGACAGAAAAGGGGGAAGGATGGTGTAGGAGGGGGGGGGAAAGGAGGAGAAGAGAGCCCGAACCTCAGCAAACTCGTCAATCATCAGTGCAAAAACGTACAAGAATCTTCTCTTGTTCTCTTCTTCCGGATGAGCATGAACTCTCCGATTAGTCTTGTCGGCAGCTCCTTTCGGTGAAAAAGTGAATGATGCTGCTCGACGGACTCCCTCTTTCTCCTTTTTCTGTTCCTAAAATACAATTTTTCACACTTACTACAATCCTTTGGGAAAGAAGCACGTACCACAGGGCTGGAAAGATCCACACACTTGTGGACGTTATAATTGGCGTCTGGCGACAGAAAGTCTTGAGTTGGTGCCCGTCGACGTTCATGTATCGGAAGACCGCTACCATCCGAAGTGTTTTCACCTAGAACTCATTTCAATAAAGTAACCTAATTAATATTTCATATTTCGAAATGAAGAAAAAACATTTACATACAGGGGTAATCTCCGTCGATTTCAATGAATTCACGTAAATATTCGCCACCAAATGAACCATTTGGTGATCGTGAAGTCGACTGGGTAGCTTTTGAATGGGAAATCAAAGTCGGTGATGAGAAACGACGTCGCCATGGTTCCGCCACAACCGTGACGACCGCTACGACTTCCATGGTCACCAAGAAGATTGTGTCGTTTGTAATACTTCACCCGAATTACCAAAAAATATCATAGGACGGGTAAACGGTGGTACGATATGCGAGAGTAACATGTTCCGTGAAATGCTAGTAACACTTAGAAAGGTCAAGAACTTGTAATAAGAGTAGTAAAAAAGTTGCAAGGAAGGGCAGAATTAGATCAAACGAAAGCTATAAAGGATGATTACGATATGATGACTGATTGGATGAACACCGTTTGCATGGGCACGGGCCGATGCGTGTACACACCCTCCAAGAACTGAATCGCCTTATCTTCTCTGGCAACTGTGGCGAAAATGGCGAGCGGAAGTGGGCGCAATGTAGAGAATAAGAGACACGAAATAATGACGAGATATTCATGGAAAGTCTCGGAAAAACGGAAAATATCTTTGTTGTTCAGAAACAAGGGAGTGAAAACCGAGCTGATGCTACGGCGAGGTCGAGCTTACTGACAACGAGTCGGTCTCCTCAAGGGCAACATTGAAATGACTGGCATATCTGTCGGACCATTGCTGACAACCTAACAACTGATATTTCTTCTTGTCACTCAGTTTCGTTTTTCCAGGTCAAAGAGTAACGTTGTGCAAGACAAGCTAGGCTATAACGCCTGTGATTAACCAACTACTCTACCATTGGAATTATTGAAGTGCTATTTCTACTACTTTCAAATCAGAATCTATAGCGAGGCACCACTAGATAGTAAGAAAAACCAAGATGTTCCAGAAAAAAAACCATTCAGGAACACCGGAACTTGCGACGACCAGCACACGAACGACGACCATGAAAGAATCAGTTCGAAATAGTGAAGATTGCCAACTAATGCCAGATAATCCAGGCAATCAACGAGTCGACGATGAGAAGCCCTTTGATAACATCGAGAGCTGAGAAACAAATGGAACCGTCAGAGACCCTTAAGACAGCCAGACAGCCATACATGACTGTACATGACTGCTTCAAAAAATCGCTTAGGATAGAAGTTGAAGTGGTAGGTAATAATCAACAAAGTTATCGGTAAACGTACTTATCGTGGTGATATCCGGTAGAGTGATACGATGTCCATGAGATCCCATCAAGAGATAATCAGAGTACGGTATCAGTTCAAGTGAAGTTCGTGACCCACGACTCATACACATATCTCGTGGTAGGCTTTTCCCTGTAAATAACCGTTAGATATAGGATTCAGGGACAAATCCGTTTTGGAAGGAAGAGATGATGGTCCTTACCCGAATCGTCAATCTTGTGCGATGGCAGGCTCGACCTCAGTGACCTTGGTGGCATCTGGAACGAGAATAGCTTATATCTATAAAGTAAGCTCACTAACAAGCGTCTATCAGCCTTTTGTGAGGAAATCTTTGTCACTTTCTCGTCGGATGAAACTTGCCCTTCAGCAGTGAATATGAAAAGGCTGTCAAAACGTTGAATCAGACAATATAAAGATATTGTAATCAATCAAAATAGAAGATATTCTAGATCCAAAGGAAATTGAAGAGCGCGACTGAACACGTATGCCATTACGATGGATTCAAACGCTTTCCTGAACGAACTGAACAGCAAGCAATTCAGCAGTCAACCATGGAAGACCATGGAAGTTCGTAGCTGCAGCTCTAATGAGAGCTTGAACCTCGCATGACGCGGTAGATTCAGCAGTAGATCAACAGAAGATGTATGCAAATAACTGACTGAAGAAAACATAAGAAAAATGAGCCACGAAACACCTGAAAATTGCAAAATCCAGTATGCATTCCAGGCCCAGTTATTTTCCGAAAGCGGAAATCGGAACACCAAATTAACTTGTTACACGTTTTTCACAGTAAAGCATGTTTTATGCCAGTAGCAGCTCGTATCACACCCTCTCTATGTAATCCCCTAATTACACGGACCCTTTGCAACAGCCAATGAGGTGAGAAACGTTAGTCCGGGTGTTTAAAAAAGAGATATGGGCTTGGATAGCACTGCACCATTTCTTACAAGGGAGGTCTTTCAGGTCGTGGCGCGCTTTCAGGAAATGGTTTGTTGCTTGTTGTAGGGGTCCATACAAGGATCACAAAAATGGGTTTCAAAAGTTGTTAGTGTATCCCCTTTTACACCAGACTTGACTCGCACTCGGCTCACAGCACAAGTGGCATAAAGAGCTTGTCTTTCCAAAACCAGAAATAAATCCAAAGGGGATGACAAAATGAGAGCAATCAGCAAGAAGTTACAGTATGAAGTATGAAGCAATCGATTTGCTGAAAGGCACATTTTTCCCTGCAAGTGCCTCAATCCTCAAAAATCAAACTAGATTTCGACTAAAGTTCTTCCCGGGAGTGGGTTCCGCTGTGAATTTTCCATCGAAGGGAGTTTGGAACCTGAAGACAAATATCACCAGCATTTAACTTGAAATCGTCTGGCGCCAGTGCCACAGGTGCAGATGCCCACATATTAAGACATTCGAGGCAAAGGCAATTTCGCCCAGAACTCACGTTCGTTGTTGTTTTTGGCTTATTTTACATTTTTTCTTCGTACTGATGTGTTAATTGTGTAAATGTATGCTAGTAGAATATAATCAGTCGCAAAAAGAACAAAAAAATATGCGCGTGTTTTCGCAGAACGAATGACCGAAAACAGGGGTTTCCGCGTGTACTGCCGGGAGTACATGCCGCCTCGAACGTGTTAAACTTGCTGAAAACTTGTCCCTGGGGTAGTTCGACTTCCGGAGCACGAACATCATATCCGCCTGGCGCGAAAAGATGGAAGGATAAAGTCTTTGAAATCAAGCAATTCTTTGTGGTACGCATTCTACCACCATTCAGAATCGTGGGGCTTATTAAATGCTATGTGGCCTATAAACGACATGCCAGGGCCAGCCGATGAACAAGGTGTTCGCGTCTTTTCAGACGAATCTCGCCCCAATTCACTGTCACCAGAGAATAGAAGACTTTTCCGGCCTGGGCATCCGACGGATGGCGTGCGCGATACACGTGCTATTTGCTACTACACCACCTCCGCCCTTGGCGCGGAAACACCCGGTATGTGTTACGAGCGCTGGCATAAAACTGACCTGACTTTCAGTGTCTCCGCCACGCACGTTGGCTTCTAAAGAGGTTTGATATTCATATTCGAAGGGTCAAACTGTCCCTTATATCGAAATTCACCCCGTAAGGAGAATGTGGACCGGAATGCGGGTCTATTTTCTAGAAGTGGGGCAGAAAAGGGGAAATGGTGTCGTCACAGTCGGAAAAGAGCGAGATACAAAAATCATATCAACTGTTCAGTTAAGTAGAAACGATTCTGAAACTATACTGACGAACTTGAGTCTAATGAGCACGAGTACTTAAAGTTACTCGGGATAAACGACAACGAGCTCGACAATATTTGGACCACAAAAGGCATCAAGCTCCCACAAAGAAAAGTGCGAACATTTAAATGGACATACATTCAATACAATGATTGGAACCCATGGAGATGAATTGCCTTTACAAACAGCTATACCACCAACTCGTTGACCTGTGAGTGACACTACTTCAAAGCTGAGAATGTGAACTGTGCAGGCGTCAAGCATTGAGCCACTGCACTGTGCACGCTACTATACAGCAGCAACAATGTTGAGAGAACCAGAAGCTGTGTAAGTCCTCAAGGTGAATTGTCTGAGAATCTCTCGCCTCTAGTAACAGGTCAGAAAGACGACATGACCGGTAGTCCAAGTAGGTTCTGCAGCGACTGCCCACATACGATTAGCTGTCTACCATGAAGGAAACTAGTGCCTCGATAGCTGGAATTTCTTAGGTTATGGACACGCTTTCAATGGGATAGGGCCAGTAATCCCGCCGAAGCGGCTTATTGTTTCGCAATGCTTGCTGACAACAGTGTAAGGGGCTGCATTGGCAAACTGGCGAGTAAATAAAACAACGCCACATGTCCCATCCAATTTGGGACAACATCTTAATTGGGTAATCCAAGAAAAGCACGTCATACACGCAGGGACAAGTCGACTCTGACACGAAATCATTCGAGAATTAGCCCATTTCGTTATTGAAAATGATTGAGGCGGGAAATGATTATCGATCGCGGGGCACATCGTTGTTGGGGAATCCCCAATAGGGTGGTCGTATTTGGTGGCCAGGAGGGGGTCGTATTTGGGCTGAGAAAAATTTATTTTGATAGTTGATTTTTCTCGCTTCATGGACGTTGTAAAGGGAGGGGGGGGGGTCGTACCAACTCCCAAAAAAGGGGGTCGTATAGAGTCGACTAAAATCCCCAACCAATGATGTGCCCTGAACGATCACCGCAAAACGCGCGACTTCCTTAACTATTACGCGGGTTACAGAGCTTCTTTCAACCGGGCATGGTCTCGCTCTGAAGGTCCAGAAGTATTTCCTCATTGTATCTACCGGTCCAGCAGTTAAAGGGAGAAGGAAAAGAAAGAAAGAAGAGGGAAGGAAGAAAAAAGTAAAGAAAGAGGGAGCAGGGAGGCTTCGCGCTTGACAATTATCCCGATTGAAAGCGTCACTACAACACGTGAAAACGATCACTGATTCGAGCACACTGGTTTTTCAATAAATGGACTTAGGTTTCATATATTTGTTAAAGAGTCACGGGGAGGAGGTGGTATTTCAGGTTGTGGCCCGCTTTTTTGAAAATATTCGTTTCATGTTGCAGGGGTGGGGGATTTTGATGGACCACAAAAAGTAGGTCGTTCTCCCTGCGCGCTCCTGGAGTGCCAAGTAGGAGTGAAAGAAGTGGGGGCTGTGATAGTTCATGAAGATCTCGGTGATAGAAAAGGATGATCGTTTTTTTCAAACAGGATGATCGGGTGTTCTTTTAACATCTCTTCATTTCAACAATGATGCCATCCTGAGAATGATACAATTGGTGAGAAAAGTGCCGTGGCAGCGCTCCAAGCCACCCCCCGACACAAGCCCACCGGTGGGAAATCGTCTGCAGGGATCATTATTGTACACAAACAAATAAAGGAGAATATAATTGCAGGAGAGAGAATTTTGGCCGCCATGGAGATTCGAACGAACGACCACTGTTGGCTACTTCAGCATTCCCAGAACCCGTGCAGGGAAAATAAACTTAATTTCTGTAGTCCACGCGTATCCCGCAATATGGAACTCCTTCCTCTTCCCTAGTGAAGGAAATGTCACGAAACCAGAACAAATGAGGTTCATTCGCTCTATGGGGATAAAAAAAAACAGGAAGAGGAGAACAAAAGAGCTTTGCTACAGTTCTTGAGCCTGTGTTGTTCCCAGCACAAATCAATCTATAAGATATGGAGAACAGCTGAAGTAGGCAATCTTTCAACGACTGGATGACTCCTTAATATGCACTTTGACAATAAATAATTTTGTTTCTAGGTATCGGAGTACTTGTAAGATAGGAGATGAGTATGGAGAGGTGAAGAATAATTGTGATCGAAGAAAATGGCGACATTTTCGGGCGCGTAAATTCCATGTGGTAACCATATCAATCATCCCAAAAATACAAATCGGAATCGGGTGGACGTTTTCTTAATCGATTCATTGTCCTTTGAGTGGACAAAAAACGACAAAAAGGGTCACACAAATTCCAGAGGAATACCATAACGAACCAATGTGGAGGCAGAACTGTAAAGTATCAAGTGGAAAGCGTTTCGAAGACTGTGCTGAAATTTGAGATCGAGCTGTGACAGCCGATAAAGTGAGACAAGCAGTAAACGCTAGCAATGCGAGGGCAAAAAACCCAATAAGCTGTTTTTTGGAATAGCAAAAATAGGCGGATATAATGTAACCAGTCGCCTCGCCGGCTGACGCCGGCGCGGCTCCTCTGATACGGCCCGGCTGCGCCGGGCGGCGCCGGCTTCGCCGTATCGCGTGCTGTTTTTTCACATATTTCAAAATGCAAACTGATTCCCTTTTGTTCCTGCTACTTCTAACTTTTTCGGATTCTGAAAGCACTCTTTGAGCTATTTTACAGATTCTTCGTCTGACTCCGCCCACCTCGGAGGCCCCGCCCACAATGTTTGTGCCCCACAATCCTCACCGGCGACCCTCTGCTGACCTTAATCCACTTTTTCCGGTCTTCGGAGTGCTCTGGAACCGTTTTACAGACCTTTTTGTCTGGCTCCGCCCACCTCGGAGCAGGCTCCGCCCACAATGTTTTTGCCCCACAATCCTCACCGGCGACCCTCTGCTGACCTTAATCCACTTTTTTTCCGGTCTTTGAAGTGCTCTGGGACAGTTTTAGGAATTTTCGTCTGGCTCCGCCCACCTCGGAGCAGGCTCCGCCCACAATGTTTTTGCCCCACAATCCTCACCGGCGACCCTCTGCTGACCTTAATCCACGTTTTTTTCCGGTCTTTGAAGTGCTCTGGGACAGTTTTAGAGAATTTTCGTCTGGCTCCGCCCACCTCGGAGCAGGCTCCGCCCACAATGTTTTTGCCCCACAATCCTCACCGGCGACCCTTGCTGACCTTAATCCACTTTTTTCCGGTGTCTGGAGTGTTCTGGAACCGTTTTACAGACCTTTTTGTCTGGCTCCGCCCACCTCGGAGCAGGCTCCGCCCACAATTTTTTTGCCCACAATCTTTAACCGACGACCCTCTGCTGAACTTAATCCACTTTTTTCCGGTATCTGGAGTGTTCTGGAACCGAGCTACAAACTTTTAAAATGAATACCCTGCGATTTAGGGCAAGCTCCGCCCACTGTGGGCGGGTCTCAACACACTTTGAGCGTGCCCTATATTCGCCGGATATTTACATTCTACACTGAGTTTTTTGCGACTTCCAAACACTCTCGCGAACCGGGTTACTGAATTTTGCGAGAAGCACCGCCCACCTTGAGTACGCCCCGCCCATTTAGGGTGTACCTGCCACAGTTAGTCTGGCGACTCCTTACTAACCTTAGTCCCTTTTTCCCCATCTTTAAGCTGCTCCGGAAGCGAATTATGAACATTTTTCTGCGGAACCCCAAACTTTCGGCGAGTGCCCCGCCCACTGTGGGCGGGCTTCCCATAGGTCAAGTGTGCTTTTTATTTCTTGTCCCATGCCCTACCTATCCCCACCTTGACTGACCTCTCCAAGTCGTTCTTCAGGTCGAACCGAATTTCCGGACAGACAAACTTACAAACAAACAAACAAACAAACAAACAAACAAACAAACAAGCAGACAAAGCGAATTATATATATGGGGTGATGGTAGGAGGTACAGCCAAAACCAATAAAATACGTGGATGGGATCGCCAGACCTAAGGTCCGCATCTCTCCTCAGATATGTTCCAGCTGAAGCCACGTTTCAGTGGGAAAATGACTACGACTACTTCATTTTGTTGTAGCAGTTCGATGTACAAATCAACTCGGTGGTTAGTGGAGCGATTTGTCTGGTTTATTCAAGAGAAAAAAAAAACGAGCAAGTCCCTAGTTTGCCAAATAGTGGATGGATTTTTACGACCAGTTCACTTTTTAGAGGGTGGTCAATTTATCCACAGTGGGCGCAGCTCTCCAAAGTGAGCAGGGCTATAGGTGAAGAAACGAGTTTTGAATGCATCAGAAAATGTTGTAATTTTAATAAATTCTGAGGAAGGAAGAGGGCGGCAGCCAAAGCGGGCACGGCCTAGGCGGAGCAATGTGTAAGAGAGTCAAAAATGTCGGAATTTTCTGAAAAAATTACAAAGTTCCGGAAAAGTGGCCGGAACTCACCCACTAGGAGCGGATTTTGCATGCGGCAATTAAGACTATATGTAGCGAGGTTACGTATATAAGAATATTTCCAGTTATTTTCAAACACCGAGATTCCGCAAAAAAACATAACAAGGTCTAAAAAGAGACATACGCATAGGCACAACACGCATTCACATTTACTTGCAATTCAAGCTGTATGCATGGCGTATCCGAGGAGCCCACCACTTCCATCATAAACACATTCTTTTCCACAATTTTCGTGAGAATTTATGAATGAAGTATCAAAATCTCAACGTGAAGGATGACAACAGATGAAACGTAGCAAAATAATTATGGCGTCAGCGATTGAGCGAGCAATTAACTAATTTTTTACGTCCCAACCAAGTGTGAAGTTCAAACTATAACGTCTCGTAAACGTCATCACGGGGAGCATAAGTTGTGGGATGTCATATGATCCGTTTGTGTAATGCAGGAGATTTACGTTGCGGCGATGAGCAAAAACTAGTAGATCTTTAGTTAGTGGCCTATTGCAGCACGTCCATGTTGAATCAGTTAGGTCCTGAGCGCATACCGTACACATGGCACTACCAAAGCTGTGTCTCAACAACGTGAACCTACCACACTATAGCCTGGGATCGATCTGTGGCGGCACATTACATGATCGAAGAAAGAGAACTTCAAACAAATCCTACGCAGCACGTCTTCCGTACTGGCTGAATCAGTCATTTGGTACCATTCTTACTAGACGGGATAAAAACACCACTTTGTACACCGACTAACGTACACAAGGCCTCATTCAAGCCATGTAGCACTCAAATACACCCTGTGTCCCGAGAAAGGGAAGGGCTTAGAGACGTTTTTTTTAATGATATTCCGTTATATTCCGATCTTCTTTAGACATTCCTATTCAAGACATTGTCATTCTCTCTAGTACTGGACGAAGACGATTCCGATAATACTAGAATGGCAAATAACAGAAAAAAACGCAGCCGTCGTCAGCTTCTAATAGGGTATGCAGCCACGCCCACTCCGTCTCCGGGCTATGGAGTGTATGTCGGAAATCAGTTCTTACTGGAAATCACATGCATAGCGCATATAAAGAAAGCACTAGTCGACGCCATTTGCTTTGAACCTTCATACTTTTACAGCAGCTTTTAGCTCTATGATTAATTGTGGGGGCAGTGCAAGAGACACTGCCGCGCCCATTTTCTTGTCCCTCAGCGATCCTGACAAAACTCACCCATCACTATCTCACCGGTGCAGGCGGGCAGAAAATGGGTGTGGCCTAGTCTTGCTGCCGGCTGCACCCAACCAAAGTACTGTAGCGCGCATATTAGATTCTCTTTTGAAGCTACTACACGCTATGATCCCAGCTTCTATTCAAACCCTTGTAATTCCCCTGAAACATCAACAACGCTGAGTGTAAATCAAGTCCAACCTCAGACGGATTTGACAGGCAGGAGCTTGACGTCGTCAGCACGCCATCTCCACTAAACGTCTTGTCATTGTAGTAGGTTTTGATGCTGATCTGCAAAGATTACAAGTTCATGTAGACAAAAATTTACATAGAAATAACTAACGAATCAGGAATACCCACTTTATTCTGGGGGAAACTCTTCCTTTCACCTCTCTTAGGGCTCAACAGGAAAAATCCACCTTCATTCACCTGGAAGCAAAAAAAACTATGACTAATCAGTCTTTAACAAGAGAAATGAATAAAACTTACTACAACTTCATCCATCGTCATGTTCTCGTCAATATAATAACCATCATTCTGAAAATTCATCGACTTAGGCTACCAGCTCAAGAACTCGCTTTATGTCATGCGTAATCTACAGACTACTTGAAAACCATCCTTTAGAGGCAGTCGGCACGTTGCTGGAGGTGGACGGTTGTTGCCAGCGTCATTGGTGGAAGGGTCACGAGAGGGCGTCAGGCCACACCTCAGTCGGCCCTTCCACCAGTGACGCTGGCGAAACCGCCCACACCCTGCAATTGTACCCACTGCCTTCGAACTGCATCGGCGGTTCGGAAGCAGTGGGCACAATCTCACTCATCTGCATTCCCCTGCTCACATGAGCTACAGTAACCTCGCACATTCGAACTTTTCGCCCTGGTGTTTCACCCACTCCTGAGCCATTCACTTGAAACGTCCACCCTGGGTTCACCTTCCGTACCTTTGCACCCTTCCACACCCAGTT
>MU912518.1:1769-12304 GCA_036418165.1 Cooperia oncophora
TAGTTCTCCTGTGTCTTTACGTAACAAGGTTATGAGAAATGTCTAATGTCCATAACGGAACGACATTTCACTGAGAACTGGGTGGTTAAAAAATCTTGCCTGCTGCAATGGCGTGTCGTGAGAGGTGACGCGGTAATCTGCACGATAGACGCTTGCTGTTAAGTACAATAGAGCCTGTGATGAAGGGGGAGGGAGGGAGGGAGGGGGAGGGGTTTCCTGTACCAAACATCATTCAGTGCCAAAATCTAGCTCCACTTCCACAACAATACTATCTGGAACATTAGCCGTATTCCGCTCATATTTGCACTTTCAGACTTCTGTCGCATGCTTGGGCTGAAGCCGACTTCGTCTCACTTAACTTCTTGTAATGTAGAATTTGAACCCGTGGAAGATACAAAGTCATTGACGCTTGGCCAGGAACATGGCGTCAATGGAGAGCTAACTTCCGCATTTGATCTCAAAGATCCTGGAGTGTCAAATATAAACGGTAGGTTCATTCATGTTCGAAGAGGGTTGGGGGCATTTTTCTCTCCAGTTATTATGGCAAGACGAGTTCTGTTCGTAGCCATATCCCGACCTTTTTTTTCGTGTGACTTTACGTCCCGTAGAAGAGGCCTGTAACGGCGCACTTCGGCAACAAGGGGAAGGGCATTCAGCATCTTCGCTAGTTCCGGTTTTCAGGCCTCATTCAGGTGAAGTTTGTCAATTCTTGTGGAGCTGGAGCAAGCTCGTTCAGTCACCATGTGAATGGTATTTGTATTTCATTGCTCAACAAGAGTTGAAAGGTTACCTCTAAAAATGTTGGCGTTTCATGGTTCAAGATCTCACGTCCACTTAATGACTCGACTCATCGATGGGAAGTAGCAAACGTGCAAAGTGTCCCTCCCCACTCCCGCCCCCCCCCCTCCCTTTCGTCGAACTGCGCACCTGTAACTGTTGTCATCGATGGGAATTGATATCATAATAAGTAGTGATGGTGACGCATGATATTCCTCAAAGGCAGTTGGCACGATAAATCTCTAAGAAGAGTAGGACTGATACCGCCTGGCAGGACAGGATTCCGCGACCCTAAGCAGGTGCTGCGTAGCGCCTTTTCTGAGGGAGGCACCCTTAGAAGGGCCCTATCGAGCTACAACATTACGACCCGAGCGCCCGCCCGCCCACAAATGGACGACCGTACCTGACGCTCGTATTGCTTTATTTGCAAAGTAAAATATGAAGCGAAGAATTGGTATGAAGCGGCTGCGGTGCATGGATATATGGGAACATGCATGCGGCCGTACCTACAGTAGCGGTTACAAGATGTTCACAGAAAACTCGTCCGAAATTGTCATTAAGGACGAAGGTTTTTCTTCGCAGGTTTTTGACCGTTTCACTTCGTTTTTTCGCCATTTTCCCCACTATGTAGCGCCCTGCTAGCATTTTAGGCCAATCAAGAAAATATCGTGCCAACTGCCTTCGAAATTGCCCTTCCTGTGGCTGTATTGTTTTGGTTCTGAATATCTTCACGAATTGGTGCATTTGTTCGTTTTCAAGCAGATAATGGTTATTCGCTATTAAATGTCCTTGAATATTTTTTCATTTGCTTCACTTTCGATATTTTTATGCTTGCACGCAAGGTGCGATATGAATCGAACTAGTACAAACTTCTGCATTATTGAATGAATCATTACTACATTGGCACACATAAGTGTAATACCCCTCTCTCTATAAAAGTGTTGTACAGCGCTGCAACCAGGGTAGTACAGGATTCACGAAAAGAACCTCATTCGATATTCTAAATTCTGGTTAAGTAGTAATATTACAGGTAAATCGGATAGGGAACGATTATATGGAAGTCCCTTTCACGGTTGTCACCCCATAAAGGGCCCCTGTGAAATCATCAGCCTGCTTCATTCTTCCGGGATATCTTACGGTTAAAGGTGTGCTCTTCATTCTCTTTGGAAAACTAGGTGTTTTATGGTCAAAAAACAACTGTTCTTACTAAACTGGTTTGATGTTACTGTTCAAATTATTAGCGTTTGTCCGGGAAAGTTTGTCTGCGTTTTGGGGTGCTTTTGAAGCTTTAAACGATCATAACTTTCTTAACACTCATCGGATTTAATCCAAATAAGCACCATTCGAATCAGCACACTTTTGCCAATGTGGCAGCAGTCGAGAAATCCCATCAAAAGAAAAAACTGGGATCGTAGGTCGAAGAATTCCAACAGAAATTCTATGCGAAGTCTATTTTGCATGCGTCCTGTTTGATGAAGATAATGTCTCAAGCAGAAAAGATTCTAAAAATGAGTCTGAAAAAAGGTGAACAGTCGGTTGGTGAAAGGTCTAGAGAATATGGTGGGTGAGGTAGAACTTCAACTCCCAATTCGTTCAATTTATGGATAGTGATTTGTGAAACGTGTGGGCGGGCGTTGTCATGCAAAGAGACCCGACCCTTTCTCTCTCTGATAAGTGTTCCGGATCGCCCAGCTGACAATATTTTCGGTACATTTGGTCGGTTTGTTCACAGTAGGGTTCTGCTGTGATGGTTTGGCCTGGTGATGAAAAGTTATAGTGGATTACAACAGCCGATGACCACCAAACCTGACCAGAATTTTTTTTCGTGAGGGTTCGGCTTTGAAAATTACCTCGGTGGTTCCTCCAAATCCAACCACTGTCCGGAACGTCTCCTGTTATCATACTGATCCATTTTTCATCATCACAAGATCGCGGTGTCAGAAGGACGGTCAATTCTTTTGCCACCAAGCCAGCGAAGATGCAACTCGCAGACGATGCCGATTGCACTGCGCATCATCCAGATTGATGGCAGAGCACCAAATTATCGAGAGTTTTTTCACACTATCCCAATTAGAGACGTTCCAGACCATCTGCAAACAACATGGGATTTGCAAACGCCTAGCTCTTCTGCTATCTCTCGAACTGTTTGGGATAGATCAGCCTCCGAAATCCCCTCAAAATCCTCGTCAGAATTGCTTTAGGTCGATCGCTATGAGGTTCACCTTCAAGGCTGAAATTTCCAGAACGACATTTGTTGACCGTGCCGTGAGCCATTGAGCACAGTGCTTCTCTAGCACTGATTTGCCCTCCACACCTGCGTTAATTTTGTTTGAGCTTTTCGATGCGGATTGTGGCTGCGTCTGCGATGTGTGTATGGGCGTGAGAAAAAATCGTCGAAGTGCTCTTTCACGATGTCGTTAGAGAAAAAATCTTGAAAAAGAGGGTTTATCAAGCAATGGTGAAACGGCAATTATACCATCAGATAGCGCAAGAAATTCTCTACAGGATGTGCTACTGAGAAGCAAGGCAGAATGAGTTTTTAATCAGCAGTGAATGTACAAAGATTAGGTGCACTGACGAGGAGAAGCGGCCGTGAGAGGAGGAGTCCGAGGCAACCTAATATTGTAGGTTTTCAAAGATTGTGAACGCTTACTGGAACGCCTACGTGTGATAGCGACCTTTTGTTTTGTTGCTCATCGTGCAAAGGCAGTGCCGGTACAAGTTGTCATAAACTAATTGTTGGCTGGCTTCAATTTTAGTCTTTAAATGAAATCTTTTTTTAAATGTGACTCCTAGACATAAACATGCCAATTATTGCCAGCTGCTCTTTTTTCGATCCACGCCCATTTTCTAGGTCTCGAAAAGGCGCAGCTTGGGATTCTTTAAACCTGCGCGGCCCCTTAGGACTTACGTCAGCAGAGTGGAGCGTATGGGTAATATAAAAAAGCTATCAAAAAGCAAGGAAACAGCCGCCTGATACCCACCGACATAAACCTATGTGTAGAGTGTAGTAAGGGGTAGAGTAGGGGGTGACCTGCATATAGGCGCAGGAAGCTGAAACGGGCGTGGTCGCACGGGAGGGTTCCAATTTCTTATTGCCACCTCTACTCTCTCTTCTCTCTTCACCTCACTTTCACCTCGAATCCGAATCGGAAATGCGAGCAGAAAGACGCGGGCACTGTCCGGTAGCAGTTAAAGAGAAAGAACTGGGGAGTTGACCGATGACAAGTGGTCGGAAAACACAACGCGCTCGTTCGCATCTGTTTCGAGCTCCGACGGGTAGTGTGGTAATGCTCGTGGTAGTGGTTCCTTCATACTCGCGGGCAGGACTACCATTTTTCTAATCGGCGTCTGCGCATCTAATGACCGTGGGGCATGCGCACTACTACCGACACTTGAAGCTGACAAATGCTCTAGACTGCAGGATGATACGGTAGTGTACAGACATTCGCAAACCACAAAAGAAGTTTTTGATGAATCGTAGTCGTTTGGAAGCTATGATAGACGATTTTCAAAAAAAAAGGGCTCAACCTCTTGCTCACATCCGCTGTCAGTTCTCGGGACTGAGAATGCTTGGTTATGTAACCTCGAAAATTCTACTAGAACTTCTCAAAGTGATTGGTATTGACACTGTGGTATGTTTCTGTTTGCGATTTGAAACGGTATCCGTGCTCCTGCTGGATGCCTTCCAGGTTCTTTTTTGAACGCCTTATCCTTCCCTTTCACTTTCTTTCGTGAAACCTCGCTCTACTTTCTGGGTTGGTGTGCTAGTGTTCAGTAGGATCACCCACTATATATAATTTGCTTCGTCTGTTTGTTTGTTTGTCCGGAAATTCGGTTCGACCTGAAGAACAACTTGGAGAGGTCGGGTCAAGGTGGGGATGGGTAGGGCATGGGGCAAGATGTAAATAGCACCCGTGACCCATGGTAAGCCCCGCCCAGTGGGCGGGGCATGCGCCGAAAGTTGGCGGAGCCGCAGAAAAAAAACTCATAACTCGCTTCAGAGCAGCCCAGAGATGGGGAAAAAGTGGAATAAGGTTAGCAAGGGGTTGTCAAACCAATTAGGGGAGACATACCCAAAATGGGTGGAGGGTTGAGATAGGCGGTGCTTCCCGAGAAATTCATTAAGAGAGTTTCCAAATCGCAAATAAAGTCGGTGTAGGAGGGCAACACCTGGGAGAGTTCGGCATGCCTGAGGTGTGTTGAGACCCGCCCACAGTGGGCGGAGCTTGCTCTCATTCATAGGTGCACATTCAAAAAATTTGTAGCTTGGTCCAGAGCACTCCAGGGACCGGAAAAAAGTGGATTAAGGTCAGCAAAGGGTCGCCGATTGAGAAATGTGGGGCACACATGTTGTGGGCGGTGCCAGCCCGAGGTGGGCGGAGACAGACAAAAGTCTGTAAAACACGGAAGTGGATGGTCAGGAGGAATCACCGTGTGATGAGGCACACACTGCCGTTGTAGGCGGAGCGTGCGGCTAGGCGGCGGAGCCAAATGCAGAAAAATAGAATGGTTCCATAACAGACTCCAGGCACCGGCAAAGACGAGCAAAAATGTGCAGGAGCTCCGCTATTGAAGCGAGATTTACGCGCCCATTCTGTGCGGAGCTGTGTCGATGTTGTGGGCGGGCGAAGGTCAAAAATTCACGAATTAGTTGCAGAGCAGCATAGGCACCGTACCTCGGCCACACGCGCTTGTTGGTCGCGAGGATTCGATTCTTTAGCGTACAGTAAATCAGGGCCTCCTAATACTGACTCTGGTTTCTGATGACTAATAAATATATGTTAGGCATTATCATGATATGTGATACTAAGAGATAAGAAATAAGGAAAGAGACAAAGGGAAAAACAGAAAATCTCGTGACAAATGATCTACTTCCAACAAGAACACTTCTGCTTGTTTTCTCTTGGGGTTTAGGCTTTTCTGGATCGATCTGAAAAGACTTGTGTGAGAAACCAATAATTATAATGAGTATGAAGAATATCAACATACGAGAAATTTCGCTTTGTGGTAGTGTTCCCATAACGTGATGAAATACGGATAGAATGAATGACTTCGGTAGAATATTCCGGTCAAATCCGACTTAAATATTCAAGCTCTTCTCAAAGTAATATCAATAATTGATGTATTGTAATGTATCTGTAGTGCATTGTTTTGTAGTTGTGTATTGTAATCGGAGTTACATGTGGCTGCACTGCAACAGCCTGTGTTGTGAAGCGATGGCTTCCGTGGCTGCGATGGTTCAGATGCTGGTAACGACACCACAAGAACAAAGGTGGTTATCACAGGAACGCTAAGTTGTGGGCAAAAGTCGTGCCCAGGCAGGAGTCGAACCCGTACCTCACGCTTTCCGGGCGAGTGCGCTATGCGTAACGAATAGCGCACTCGCCCGGAAAGCGTGAGGTGCGGGTTCGACTCCCGCCTGGGGCACGACTTTTGCCCACAACTCAGCATTCTTGTGATAACATTCGGAACGCGTACTGCGGCATTAAGACAGCAGTTCATCATGAACAACAGCAAGCTTCAAAAAGGTGGTTATGTTTGATCTTATATCTTTCCCACAAAAGAAAAATTTAAACTCGGTAAGGGTTATCTACAGGTTAGCGTCCTACCTGATGCCTTCTACCCATAACTCACCATTAAGTGGTAAATTTAGCACGCGAACTCCGTGATAAAAAACAGTTACTATAAGGGAATTAACACAAAACAAGGAGCCAAGGTATTTCTGTTAAAAGAATCAAAGGCAGTTGGCTTGATAATTTGGTACTTGGCATGAAATGCTAGCAGGAGAAACCGCGGCTACTTCATACCCATTCCTTCGCTTCATATTTTATTTAGCAAATGAAGCAATACGAGCATCAGGTACAGTTTCCTTTGGGGGCGGGCGACGCGGTGAGGCGTCCGGGTCGGTATGTTGCAGCTTGATAGGGCCTCATAAGGGTATCTCCCTCTAAAAAGACGCTACGCAGCGCCTGCCCAGGGTCGCGAAATTCTGTCCTGCCAGGCACTTTTTTTGTGCCGGCTGCCTTTTATTATTATAGAAATCAGGGTTGTATTGCCCCTTATAAGCTTTTAGCAATTGCAATGTGCAATGCACATTCCGCGATCACACGCCGTACATAGGGTGTGGTCAGAAACGAAAATGTACTTCTCACTTGGTCTACCAGTAAATAAAAAGCGCAACTAGCCAAAAACACCTGCATGCCCTTTTTGCAGTTAATCTTGACCAATGTCCACGGTTGCACGTGCACATATCAGGGCACATCGTTGTTGGGCAATCCCCAATAGGGGTGGGTTGTATTTGGCCGCCAGGAGAGCGGGGGTCGTATTTGGGCTGAGAAAAATTCTATGTAGTTGATTTTCTCTGCTTCATGGAAGGGGGGGGAGGTGTACTGTGGTTCATTGGTTGATGAGGGGAGGTCGTATTTACGTTTTGGCGTTGTAGGAGCGGTGGTTGACTTTTTGTGATTTTCCTGTTTCATGCGTATATGTACCCCCACCCCGCTTGACGACCCAAAAAGGGGGGTGGGGTCGTACAGACAAGCTAAAATCCCCAACCAATGATGTGCCCTGGCACATATGGCTTGTGCGTGGCAAAAAAAAGCA
Source organism: Cooperia oncophora (assembly GCA_036418165.1). Taxonomy (NCBI): domain Eukaryota; kingdom Metazoa; phylum Nematoda; class Chromadorea; order Rhabditida; family Trichostrongylidae; genus Cooperia; species Cooperia oncophora. The sequence goes on from MU912518.1 coordinate 9,153, forward strand.
CTCTCAAAGGGGTGAACAGTCAGAGGTAATCTGCCCATGATGGCGGAGATTATACGCCGTGCCAGGGTACAGCGTCGTCGATTGTGTGAAATGCGTGATAGTACTGCCCCCCCCTTCCCCCACCTAGAGAGGGTTCGGTTCGACTTACCGATCCCCTGTTCCAACTCTTACTACCTAGCCGACTCTTCCTACCTCGTACAAGTTCCCAGCTACTCGACGGAAAATTTCCGGGTGCTTGAAAAAAGAACAGGCAGTTCCTACTTGTTTTTTTTTCAAAGCACCCAGAAATTTTCCGTCGCGAGTGGAGGGAGGGGCGGGGGGAATAGCCTATTTGAAACGGGAAAAACTGCACCGAAGTACAAGTCAAAAACCGGGAAAACTTTTTTCTCATGCGGCAGGAATTTTCGCTCAAATTTTTCACATACACCCACCCCTTTTCCCAGTGGCCAATTACGACCCCCTTATGTGTTTCACACAGCGCATCTGTACGCTGTACGCTGTGCGCGCGCGCATTACTACCGTTTTAAGCAGCACGAGGGTTAACCGGATTGAAATTGGCAGCCGATACTTTTGTCAAATTTCTTTCCCGTCTCTGGTCATACCCACGATGCCTATGTAAGTCCCCGCTCACTAAGTGTAGGCTCCTCCTACTTATTAAGAAAGCCTCTGTCCCCTATTTAATGAGCGATGGTTACACAAATCACTACTCACCTTTTCACGATCGAAGATTCTACAAAGTCCAAACTTATGCTTTTTCTTGTTGGTGCACTCTGACATTCTCAATGGACACATAACCGGAGGACGAGGCACGCAAACCTAAACGAAGAGCGTAAGTATGCTGACCGTGTCCGCCAGCGAGGCTATTCCAGGCCAAATATTCATAAGAGATAAAGGCAGACGGAACATGCAAAAACTTAATCCTAATGATGAAACGACTTCAGTCGTTACTGCATTGGAAAGATCAGTTATACGCTGAAATGGAGCCCAGAGAGAAGAAAGGAAAGGGGCAACCGGCGAGTCTGTTCCCAAGCGAGCTCGAAATCGGTGCATCTTACGATCATAGAGTCCTACGAGGCGTAGTAGTTTCATTCCTCTAACTGATATGTAGCTTACAATGCTAGCGACCAAAATTATATGACCTTCCAACATTCCTTTTGGGCTGTCCCGAAATAACCGTGACACTTCACCGGAAGTTCTGACAATTCAACTTTTCTGGAATCAGGCGACAACAGTGGACCTCTCTGGAACAGTTCGTTCAAAGTGTCGCAGGTTCGTTCCACCTTGAACCTTGAATCCCACTAATGATGTTGTTTGCTTAGCGGACAACCGGACCGGAGCTTTTTCGTAGTAAGGGCTGCGAAGCAGCAGCTGGGATAACTGATTCTGAAGAACAGGTCAACCCCATCCCCTTACCAATATCCTGCTCTTCCATCCCCTCTACTAGCGATTCTTCAAAGTTGTGTACTTAACCTCGGCTGCATGTTTGGGCCAAAACGTGGATCTCCCTGTGTTGAATTCAAGCAAGAACACTGTAAAGAAATTTGAAAATGACTGACTTTGAGCTTGGATTTGGTATCTAGTGTATCAATAGCCTGGAGAAACTGCTTTCCCGTAATATTCAGATCTTTTGGCCTGAAAAAACCTTTATCAGTAAGTCCTCCCATGACATCGCCCTCCATAAATAAGGGTGCAAATGTGTGCGCAGTGTGCCTGGGTAAAAAAGTTCTCCAGAAGGTCTAGCTACGTCATGTCTGCATTTATACCTTTCACCCTTTCACGGAGACAGTAGGGCGTGTTCCATCAAAAGAAAGATGCCTTTCTCCCACTTTGCCCTCTAACTATATGACATGCCTGGGTGGCGCCAGAACACGAAGTTGCCAAGTGCCGCTGCAGAGTGGCCCCTAGGTATACTCGTAATCCCTAAGATCGGGTAGGCGTGGCCTCATGTTACAACTTAACCCGAAGGTGTCTATGCTTCTGGTGAGATATTTTCATCTTGACACAATTGCTGTCGTGTCTCTGTCCAACTCAGAACAAAATGACAGTTGTCCCAGATTGGAATATTCCACGAGTAACCAGTTCCGTGCCATGTTCAAATGCCACGCCTACTCTGGCTCAGGATCAGGAGTGTACATCAGAGTTCAGTGTAGCATCGTGTGTAAAACACGACGGGGGTCCAGCTTGGGAGAGCAAGGTCGCGTTACCATTTCCAACCAATTGGCGGCGCGACAAAACTAGTGTTTTGAATAGCTGATTAAAGTTACCCCCCGCTTCTGCTAGGCGAACCGAATTTTGAGAAAAATGGTTGAAATGATGGGTAGCTTGTGGAAGGTTAGTTGCACAGAAGGACAAATTTTCGGAGAAAGGGCCGTATCCAGCAGTATTTAGCAGAACTTCTACACAAATAGCAGAACTTCTATAAAATGTATGATAGAGATGGTCAACAAAATCCGAGAGATATTCACATGTAGAGGTACAGCTTGGTTCCTTCGACGTGAGATTCCAATTCCAACAGCTGGTCGCCACTGCTCGACGAATAGCGAAATTGTCCTTCACATGGCCATACTTCAACCTGAATCGTCTGTCATAAAACGGAAACTATTACAAATTCCTATTACCATCAATCTTGAAAGCTTGTGATTGCCATTCGTGAGCAATAGGACCCAAGCAAGACTTTCACGGTGCCCGCATAACAAGATTGTTGAGAGAAGCATTAAAAACTGTCCAAAGCGCTTTAAAGGCAGCGTTCCGCGTTCAGTTGAGATTTTCCTCCCCCTTCGTGAGCAGGTAGTTAGGTCCGCTGAGGCAACAACTACACCACTTTCGCGGCGCAAAAACGCGTGAGGAGAGCAACGATGCTGTCGTTCTTATCATTGACCCAACCTACAATCATTGGCACCGCCCACCATTCATTCCCTATATAATCGGCTAAGTATGTCTGTAATGTGTGTGTGTGTGTGGTGTGTGTGTGTGTGTGTTGTGGTGTTGTGTGTGTTGTGTATGTTTGTGTGTGCGTCTGTCTGTGTGTCACGAAATTCATAGCGAGCGTCGAGAAAAGATAGGACGACAGTTCCAAGGAGTGACATACACGGTAGGACGGGAACACTTTTGGTGGGTGATAGAATGTGATAGCACCTGATAAGATTCGATAA
>MU912519.1:16646-29030 GCA_036418165.1 Cooperia oncophora
AAGAAATTCTCTACAGGATGTGCTACTGAGAAGCAAGGCAGAATGAGTTTTTAATCAGCAGTGAATGTACAAAAAATAGGTGCACAAAACGCTGAGAACTTTCCGGACAACCTAATATAAGTGATAATAAGTAAAAGCTAGGTTTCCCCTGTTCTTTCACTCCATACTACCAAAGCACTGATTTGCTAGGACTTTCCCAACAAAGGTAGTATTGGTCCGCTGGATGGAGAGGTAAGTCTGTCAGCAAGGAACAGCGCTAACATTTTAGCATCTGTTAGTTGTGGAAAGCAGAACTTGCGCCGTGGAGACTTCGGATGTGTGAAGAGCGCTGCAAAATCTTGAGTATTGAACAATTCATAAACCTGGCGTATTTTCAAAGTTCATAGCTTTTTTCCACCATCTATGTAGTCTTTGTTATTGGGAACTTTGTAACTGGTAATGACATTGGTGTCTGAAATACATAGTTGTCCTGACAGAAGTCGCTGAAACGATCTGCCACGAGATATAATCATTCGGCTTGATCAATGTCCATTGAGAGCCTAAGGTGGGGGCGGGCGTAAAGGGGGAGTGGAATTGGTTGATTCACTGGCCCTCTCAACACATCCAGAAATATGTACTTGATTTTTAGGACACATTGGCATTGATATTTGCATAATGATCTGGAATGACAACTTTCTGTTCCGCCATTATGAATGGCACATTACATTTAGTGAGCTTTGAGGTCCAGATATTATTTGTTAAAGCTAACTTGGAGGCACGGCCCACGATCACCTGTATCTGAATTCTTTGAAGGGGATTATAGTGGAAACTGACGAACAGCTCAAGACAAGTTTCGCGTCAGAAAGTTGTAAGGTAGTGGCGGTAAGGCACAAGCTTGTACAACTCCGCTAAAAACTCAATGACTCCACCCACGTTGGTAGACATCTTATCGGCTGTCTTACTCGTTTGCGTTCTCTCTCGCTCACTTTGCTAGCCTTCGGAGAACCACTTGGTTTTTTTCCTGTCTTTCGAGCGTTTTTGACTGTTACCTTTGTTTTTTTTTAAACACGAGCGAGTCAACTGGCACACAGCTTTTATCTCTGACCCCGATACCAACGAATTCATCTCTGGCATACCACGAATTGAATTTAGAAGTGAAGAAAAAAAGTGGACAAAATCTTCAAAATTACTCGAGTCAAGAATATGGCCACCTCCTTTGAGACTGTCCATCATAAAGCTCTTTTTTCTCGCGGCTCTACAGGGGAGAGGAGAAGCAGTGAATGAGCTTCAATAGAGGAGTGCGCTTAAAAGCAGACTGTACAACTACCTCATGACGGTTCTTGGCATGTACAATTCAAATGGGTCCGCACAGTAGCGTGCCCCCCTCTCGCTCAAAATGCATGGGATCGGAGGAGGCAGCCGCATTGATACCTGTCAACCTTCCCCTGACTTCGCCCGCACTATCCTCAATGTGCAGCAGTTGCATTGCAGTGGCAAGAACACAGAGGCAGGGAGCTGCCAGATGTGAGAGGGCGCAATCAAGTAGGACGTTCGGCCATGGTTCTGCGTGTGGCAGGCCGTGCCACAGCGCGGAGTGAGTCCGGAAATAATACTCGGGTATCGCTATTTTCCCAGTCCCGTGCTTTTAGAGCGAGAAAGTAGCGCGCTACTGCAGCTGCGGCTCCATTTGCCTCACACTTGGCAACAAACAGGATTTTTATAATCATCGTATTGTTACCGCCCTAGTTGTATGTATATGTATGATCCTTCAAACTGCGAGTAAAGTTTAGAATTCCCTCTATCGGAATTTCAGGCTGATCCATGCGTGGATTTCTTCGAGTTCACATGTGGGAACTGGATTAAGGCGCATCCGATCCCCAGCCACAAGACCAGCTACTCTCAATTTGGAATGCTCTCAGATAAAGTTCAAGAACAGATGAGAGGTGAAACTAGCATACTGTATACATTCGAATTTAAGTGATGTTCAATGTTCAAAATTAACTCTTCCTCCAGACGTATTTGAGTCGCCAGAGATCTTCCCTTCAAAAGCCATGAACGCCCTGAAGTCCATGTACCACAAATGTATGGACAAAAAGGAGCTAAACAGGATCGGGTCCAAGCGGTTGCTACAGACCATTAGGGTGTGTTTTCTAAAGTTTCATTGGCAGAATCTTGAAATCAGAGATTTTTTGCAGAACTACGGTGTGTGGCCTATGGTGGATGGGGACGACAAATGGCGAGTGGAAAAATTTGATTTGACTTCGTTGATGATTCACGTTAGTGAAGTGAGAGGACTCGACGTCTTCATTGCCAACTATGTCTCGCTCGACAATAAAAACGTCTCAAGAAGGCTTATCGAGGTGAGGATCTTTATCGTTGGCTTATTGGGTCCAGAATCACACATTATATTTTGTATTACGCGAGCATTTTACTGTATCGTCTGTTAGTAAAGTGGTCGTGTAATGAAGTGATTTACATGAATCTCTGTGATTCGGTTGCAGTTCGATCAAGCAGATCTCGGTCTCGGAGAATACACACGTGACTACTACTTGGACCGGGCTAAGCATGGCAAAAAAATCGAGGCATACAAGCAGTTTCTTATAGGCAAGGTTAGTGAAGTCGCTGGCAATATACTTCGTGTGTGACTCTTCTTACTTTTCTTGTGACCCTTTTTACTTCCTTGTAAACAGATTCATTCCACCAGAAGAATCTCATCGTTGCAGGTGAAACTAATTAACGAATACGCCAATCTCCCGAGTAACCTTGAAAAAATTGCGAAGGATGTAGACGAGATCATCGAATTTGAGACAAAGATTGCAAAAATCATGGTGGCTGAAGAGGATCGCAGAGACTACAGTAAAATGTACAACATCCGACGCCTTAGCGATATGCAAAAATTGACGCCCATGGTGAGTAGGATTCCTCGGAACATTGCGAAAGTATTTTCGATCAATATGTATTGTTTTCAGATTGACTGGTCTAGGTATTTCCATTCCACGGCGCCGTTTTCTGTCCATAAATATTTTACATCCGATCCCGAAATTCTGATTGTAGAAATCGATTACATGAGAAGGTGAGTGACGTTCATCAGCGAGTAATAAAAACGATTGGTGATCTCATACCTTTAGGATCACCGAGTTACTGCAGCTAACTGACCCACGGATCATCACCAACTACGTATTCATTCGATTCACCTCCTCATGGAGCGGAGAGCTCGGAGAGCGATTTGAAGATGTGGCACAGGTTGGGAATTTTCCAGACCTAATCTCCAAGCTGCCGCGGGTCAAGTGTACCTACCCAGGGCACTTCTACGTGGGGGGTTCGCAGCCTAGTCGTGCTTAGTCGCTGGAGGGAGGGATCGCACTTGCCTTTGGAAAAGATGTTCTCGCTTGTTGACTTTACCAGAGGGAACTTCAAGGGGATCGCATTTTCAAAAACCTCATCCAACGGCAGTATGTGCCCTGACCTAGCCGCATCGCGTTCAATCTAGTTGTCAACGCGAAGCAGTCAGGTGATTCCAAAACCTCGCCTTTAGGTGAGTTGGAGATGTCACCAAGTCTAATACGAGTTTTTTTTTCTGATACCATGCAGCTTTCCTTCATAGGTCGGGCTCCATAACACAGAGTGTTAGCGGGATCTTAACAAAGTGAGCGAAAATGAATTTATATCAGAGCGGTTATAAAGAGTCTAGTTGAAACCTGCTGCCCTGGCGCTTCTCAGGAACAGGCCATGTGCAAGCAACTACCAGCGGGCTTCGGAGCTACATCTAAAAAATTCAAACTCTCGTCAGCAAATAAAGGCTCAACAATCCTTCACCATTCTGGCCCGATTCCAGCAAGTTTTTCAAGAGTGGGTGAACTGACTAGGGAAAGGTCGAAGTGGCCATTTTTAATAAGATCATAAGACGTGGTTTTGGACGCTGATCTCGAATCTGGCCTCGAAATCTGCAGAACGACTCTGTGGGCGGAGTTATGGAGCTTTTTCACCCGTCTCCACCAAGCATCCTTGCTAGGCTTGTTTTTTTTTGCTTTTTGGAAGGATATGGCAAAACGTGGTTGTACCACCAGTACTACATTAGTACTCACCTAATCTTGCTTGAAAAAGAGTTTGCGCGCAATTATTACTGCAAATGGGATTTTTTGGGAAATTGAATATGAATTGGGTGCAAATATGCACGTGACGCACGATACAGACGTTTTCGCGCTAAGCGATCATCATATTCGTGCTCAACATGTCTGTCTACACCTAGATACAAGTTTCTAGCTAAACCTGGCTTCGAAAAATGAAGCATCCTTCGATTCATGTTTACCCCTATTCAGTTACAGACACTTTATCGTGTACAAAGTCTCATCTTGCCATTTCTGACGCATTCATTCTGTTGCTTCTCCAAATTTCCTGATATCGTAAAGCAACTTCTGCCTGAAGATAGCAGATTGGGCCTAGAATCACTTGCTGGTAGTAGTCGCTTAATATTAGCGCACTTTTTCGAGGTTGAATCTTTTTACATTTGGCTAGAAATCCGTCTCCAATGGTAATTGTGCTCCCTGAACACGAATATGACACCTGTTTGGCGCGAAAACGCTTGTGATTAATGCCAAATGATTTCATGTAGGACGCAGGCGCCCATTCCTGTGGAATTGCCTAGGTCACCGGTTGGATTCTTGATGTGCGGTCTATTAACGGTCAAAAGTGTTTTCTGACTTGCGAGAGGCAAACTCACAAAATGCAAAAGGAATGTCTCCCCCCCAAGAGGCCGAACCTTCGTCTTACCCCAGTGAAACAAGACTTTCACCAATGCGAAATGCCTCTGGTTGATTGGGGCTGCGCTTCGCCGTTATTCACGCATATTGGCTGCCGTGCTTGCTTCGCTCCGTTTCCCTGCATTCATATGAAGCTCAAATCCCAGAAATCGTTCTTCAAATTACGAGTGCAGATTTGGGACCAGTGTCTGGAAGCGGTCGGCTAGGTCTTATTAAAAGTGACCACTTCGGCATGGTGACCTTTTCTAGTGAGTACCGACTGAACCACCGGGCACTGAACAAATTTGGCTGAGCAGAAAGGAGTCGAGAGCAACTTGTGAAGTATGCACAAAAAGCAGGGATGAAGCGGTAATCACGAGTGGGCAGTGCACTGCTCTTCTCACAGGTAAAAGAAAGTTCTGAAGACGGTCTCTGACTGCGTTGCGTTCAACATGTTATGGCGTATTTGTAGCTCAAAGTGTCTAAAAAATGTGCCCGCGGCTGAACTCTGTTAACCATAACCTCCGAAAGTAATAGATTGCAAATAGCATTTAAAAGACGAAATCAATGCGAAAAAGTTCTTCAGAACAGGCATTAAGGCAACCTCACAAAACGAATTCGCTAAGGGTTCAGGATGAACAAGCTAGATTAGATTGGAGATTGACCAGACTGAAATGAAAGCAGAAAGAAAACATGATGGCGAGGTTGAGTCAAACAAGGAAGATACAGCTGGCGAGACAAACAATAGCAGACATAAAAATGGAACGATAGAAAGTGAAGGGGACAAGTGATACAACAGGCAAGGGAACTGACATAAATAACGACATAGGCACACAGAGGAAAGAATGTTGAAAAAAAATATCATACCGATACTTTAGCTCTGACTCTGCAGAAGAGATGGCTGCGTGCATGATAGAGTGTAGGAACTTTAGCTCTGACTCTGCAGAAGAGATGGCTGCGTGCATGATAGAGTGTAGGAAAATGTGCTCATTCTGTTGCACTCTATGCCACCGTGAATGAATAGTTATCTGTAAGCACCCAAGGTACCTTCAAGGGAGTCAAATCCCTTTGCGGATTAGTCTAAACTCTGTACCTCAATTATACCGATAAGGAAGAGAAGGAAGGCCTTGAGGGCTCGTTCATCGAATGCGATCGCATCACTTAAACAGCAGCTGTCGAGCAGCACAATGGTGGCTACCGACTGACCGTGGGTTAACCATCACCACTAATAACCTCCTAAGAAAGCTAAAAAGGAACTTCTCATGATGCATATCGTAAGGGTTACCTTTGTTGTCATGGTCATCACAACCATTCCCCAATTTGCTTCCTACAAGAACACTTCCTTACTGCCTTCTGCATTTGTGCTACACACAATTTCAAGAGTGTCCAGTTTCTTTTCCTTACTCTATTAACGAAACAAATGAGCTTTTTCAATTTCTGTCTCATGTTGTTAACTTCAAGGATTTTCATCGTTTGATGTATGGAAAGAAGCAAAGAGCTCCCAGGTGGAAGGAGTGTACGTCTTACACTATGCACAGAATGCAGTATGCAGCTGGAGCAATTTACGTGAGCAAGATGTTCGACCAGGTTCGTCCTCTAAGCGGCTAATGTAGTTCATGTGGCGCATGGCTATAAATCTGTTCCAGGCGTCAAAAAATGTAACGCTCGACATGGTGAAAGATTTGCAACAAGCGTTCCACGAAATGCTTGTCGAGAATGACTGGATGGACAACACAACAAAAGAGGTAAATATCGAGTTCAAAAATACTAAAATATCTTGGTGATCCGATCCCGCTTCAGACTGCCTTCGAAAAAGCAAAGGCAATGCTCACTCAAATTGCTTATCCAGAGTTCATTCTTGACAGCAAAAAACTGGACAAACACTATGACGACGTGAGTGATTACTGTTCGCCTACTCCACTTTAGAGCCCACTTTGGGCAGATTGGTGAAGGAAAATATGGAAGTGTCTCGTTCATTTACACAGTTGTGTTGTATTTGGGCTACAAATTGTCAGTGCTGCTTTCAGTTCTCCGTGGAAGAAACGGAATCGTACAGTCAGATGATAGAAAAACTTTCACGATGGAATATTGAATATGGCTTCAAACGCCTTACCAAACCCGTCGATCGAACTGAGTTTAACTTCAATGCTGCAGTAGTCAACGCTTACTACTCCTCGAATTTCAATGCAATAAGTGTGTACTTTATATTGCTACAAGAAGTCCTGATTAGGCGACTGTCAGAAATACACCTCTAACTATATCATATTGCAGAATTCCCAGCAGCTATTCTGCAGGCGCCGTTCTTCCATCACACTTTTCCACGGTAAGCACCTGAAGGGAGACTCCATGCTTCACCAGTTCGTGTGATTCCTTCCTTGCCCAAGTAGTCCGGTGCTTAATCGCGATGACTGTCCCACTTTCATGGCTTCAGTGAGAGACAACGGCGCCGTTGCATCACTATTAGCGGTAATATGCGCTATACCGTAGCGCACATCCCGTATATGCTATACCGTGCCCTATACTGTATATAACGGCAATCGTACTGGACTACTTGGGCAAGCAAGGAGTCCTACGAATTTACTGAGTGCGCCTCTGTCTTCGAAGAGAAAATACCACTCTCCGGGGCAAGGGACAATTGAGAATTTTACAGAGCGCTCAACTACGGTGGAATTGGAGCTGTGATTGGGCACGAAATCACACATGGATTTGATGATCAAGGTACGGTAGTGGTGGCCGGCTTATTTGTTTGCTTAATCCCGCTTGCGAATGGGTTACGCCTTGATGTGGGTGGGAAATCAATAGTTTGAAAGGTCCCTTACTCCTGAGAAAAATTCAGAGTTCGTGTTTATTGCTTATCTAGAGCTACTCCGATGGAATTTATCTGCATTTTTAAAATCTTTTCAATTCACATATAATTCTCGTCCACAATTTATACATGGTCGCCGTCAACACCAGTGATATTTTTCCCCGATAAAAAGTCGGTGAAAAATGCCGCTTTCACTTCCGCTTGATTAAACTGATTTCTTTTCCGAATTTTTCTTCTCTTAGTGTCGGCGAAAGGGAAATCGTTGTCGAACCTGCAAAACGGCAAACTCTTGAAAAAAAAGAGCTGACCAAAGCTCAATTGACCGAGTGCGCGTGATCTGAGACGAATTCTTTATGACCTTATCCTCAATGATGTTGAAATTCACCTCCTACACAATAAAGTTGGTATTCACCTCGTCCTCAATTATGTTGAAGTGGAGAATCTTGAAAGATGTAAAGCTTTGTACAATCCTCGCTACTTTTCGACCAAAGGCTGTGTATTTCGTACTAGTTTCGAATATCTATATTGCGAAAGATTACGATTTGGAGGAAAGGAGGAAGACCCCACAAGAGTGCTGAGTTGTCGGCAAAAGTCGGACCAGGGGCGGGTCTCAAACCCCCATCTCGCGCCTTCAGTGCGATTGCGTTCTTTACCGGGACCACTCTTACCCTCTCAGCTCAACGGCCATTGAGCACTCTCATGTTCAACGTGATGGCCGGTCAGCCACGGCGGAAAAAGACATCTTCTCCCAAGAAGCCAGATTCCCACCTGATGTTTCTGTGTGAAGCTTCATCGAAAAGGAGCGAAGAAAGAGGAAAGTCTTCACTTAGGACATTTTTCAAATTCACTAGTGCATGAACCGAGGCGGGATGTCGATGGACGCCGTGCCGTGGCTTCCCCTCGAATTCCTAATTGTGCATGTACCTTGCCGGTAAAATTTATTGCTCGGGATTTATTGGAGTAGATACAATAGATGGTTTGTCGGAGAAGCACACAATTTCAGATGGAGAGCATTTTGTGCAAGCCCATACTTTCTGGCTAACCTTTATATGGAACCTGTAATATTTATCTTGGTTACCTTAATTAGTTATATTCCTTCATATGAATCCGTACTGTGCCCATCTCTTCTGAGCTTCAGGTCAGCAGTTCGATGCGATTGGTAACCTACGCGACTGGTGGGACGCAGATGTCAAGAAAAAGTTTGTGGAGCGAGCAAAGTGTATAATCGGTCAATACAATAAAATTGAAGTTAGTTTTGGTCAAGGTGGTAAAGCGATAAGCAGTTAATTGAGCTGGAATAAACTTTCACAGGTACCAGGTACTGGCTTGACTGTCAATGGCAAACTTACCCAAGGCGAAAATATTGCCGACAATGGAGGAGTGAAGCAAGCATTCAGAGTGAAGTTACTCGTCTGCACACCGTCCTGATATTCTTTGTGAAGAATCTCCCTTGTAAAAACTCTCCTTCCTTCCTTCAGTTCTCCTTCCTCCTCCAGAGCCTCCAGTGGCAGATGAACCGTGGTAATCATTGCTCACGAAAGGGAGCCAAGGTTTCACATTTGTGCGATAGAAGGCCATCAAGGTGTCTCCTTGATCACAAAGCCCCGTAGAGCGGTTCGCGAAAAAAAAACAGAGCCTTCGCATTTGGCAATGTGCCGAAGCCCTTCTCAGACCAGAAGGCGCAGACCACAGGGGCAGAAAATGTCCCACATATTCGGCTCGGAATTGCTTAGAAGGAAGGGCGACCGCGCGACCGAGGCGCTGCCGTCGCGAAGTCTGAACGCTGCCTGACCGCATCAGAACTCTGCCATGCTCTATTTTCTTCGCCTCTCTCTTTTTGGTTCCCACAATCTCCATTTTCTTCCACAATCACTGTGTGCAGTCTCCATAAGTTGTGTATTCTCTTGCAATTCCGTAGTCTGTTGCTCTTTTGCGCGCGTAGTGTCACTTTCCTGTATCTATTATCTTACAAGGCTTAAAATCAGCGGTGTATTATGTACGGTATTTCCCATGGTTTTCGTATTTGAAGCCCACAACTACAATAGCAGCCTTGGGCTTGCTCATTTGGTCAATTTTTTCATGCCAGTATCTGATTCAGGCCTATAAAAAACATTTGGAGAAACACGGAGAGGAGAAGCGCATTGAAGGTCTAGAAGAGTACAACAATGAGCAACTGTTCTTCATGGGATACGCAACGGTAGTGTCTTATAACACCTACCGTTTGTTGTAAATGCCCAAGTGTTCGTGCTTTACAGACCTGGTGCGGTCATCTAACGCAAGATGCCCTTATAAACCTCATTCTCACCGATCCTCACTCTCCAGAACGATATCGGTAAGTTTTTTACATCTGCATAAGGTGAGTAACCTGTAAATGCGTCAGCACAGTCCAGGGCAATATTACCTATATTTTGGTGACATCAACATCCACAAACCATTCACAAACCAGTTATGCTGCTTCTGCTACCTGTTTCTATTGCAATTATGACCATTGGGCAAATATTATTGGCTTTGAAATTGGTTTCTTTCTTTACAAAATCCTTCACTTGTACGACAAGCGCTCTGAAACGGCAAGGCAGGAATTCTCAATTCTGTTCCAAGACTAGAAGGTGTTGTTTCAACAGAATCCAAATTTGGACGTCTTGTAGTGCAGGCATTTACTCTCAAGATGGCGTGTAATCAAAAGTACCTTGAGCTGCAAAGCTGGGCCGTGTCAAGAACGAGGCATGCCAGCGTTTGCAAGCGAGGCGACTGATCTAATGTAGATCATTAACATGGAGAAGAGCAAACAAAATCACGCAAAGTGAGTAAAAACATTCTCGGCTCTTAGGCAAAAGTGGCTGTCACTGTGAAGCCTGTTGCTTGCCTTCCCTCCTGCATCGGCATCATACCGGTCCGGGGACTTCCAATTCGCAACATCGGGGCAGTCGAACAGGGTCGATGCGGAGCCGGCGCCATATTGAATGAGGTTGGGTCTTGATGCTTCGTGGTTTCGCCGCGACTGAAGTAGCGCTCTACGCTCAATTACTCCGGTGAGCGTGATAAGCTGAAGGACGCGAGAAACTCATTGCTAGTAATATTCAAAAAGCAACCGGGCTTTTGCACTATTATGCCACAATGCTCATTGGATATAAGTATCGACTGAACAAAAGACACTCATTGAACTTCTTACATAAAATATTTGCAATTGATCACATTAACGACTATAACACTCATAATATTCAACTTAGTTCCTGTTGTACAGTAAAACTCTTGTTGACCCTATACTGTGCAGCAGAATGTATACAGTAAAGGGATCTCACACGAGTCACGTGGAATTCGGTTAATGAAACTTCAGTTTAACCACAATCAAAATGTTATTATCAAAGAAAATAAGTTGCGTACCTCGGTGCAATTCACTCTGTCCTTCATGGTAGCCATATATGCACAATAACTAGTATATAACAATAATATACTTTTTTAATCACATCGATTTGATACAAATTAAACGAATGCGTAGTAACAAGAGAAGAAGTGGTGTAACGGATATTTGAGATTGTGAAACATGAATTTACCATTCAACTTCCATGTGGATTACACAAAGCATCCCTTCCTCCAACATAGTAGCCTTTTGGGCTTTTTTTTCATCACTCACAGGATCTTTAGGATTTGTGTGATTGCGGACACAACTTTGAGTGCGGCTCGGCACTAAATACGGCGAAAGTCATTACTAGGTCAATGTTGACTGTCTATTACTGGCTTTTTTTGCGATTTTTTCCAGCTATCCTTAATTAGGGCAGATAATATCGATAAATCGCTTCCACCAAATAGCCTCCCTCAAACCATTACCCATTCTGAATGTAAGCATTAATTGTGATACATTGATGAAATCGCGGAAAGGTCACCTAATTCACGAAATTCTCACACTTTCCTATACCCACCCCAGATTCGCTCTTTCGTTTCTCAGCTACGCTAATTTCACAAGTTTTTTATTCATGCCTGTACTTCGATTCATATTATATTCACACCCTTCTCACTTCTTACTGAAGAATACAGAGGGATGATACGTTCTGTCGTTTAGTTTCCGTATAGTGGCTCGTGCAACGTAAACTGAAGTATTCTTGCAACCCCTATACACATTTTAGCGTATTAGTTTTGATTATTTTTACATTTTTTCGTTGTAATGACATCTCCCCAACAAAAGTCCGCGAAAAACTTACGACGCACTCAGGAAAAAAATAAAAAAATATCCGCTGGTATTCAGCATTCATTTCACTGATATCAACATAGTGAGGTTGCGAAACCCTGCAGTACTGTGCTCCATCTCACTTTCACGGCTGTCATTCTTTCAGGGTTAATCAGGTGCTCGCCAATCAGCCAGAGTTTGCAGCTGCTTTCAAATGTGCAGTTGGCACTCCAATGAATCCTACAGAACGCTGTGCTGTTTGGTAAATGAAATCACGGGAAAATCACTGCACTTCATTACATATCATAATTGAGTTTGGCTAAACTTGTTTCTATTTATTTGTACAGTGATGTTTGTTTCTTTCTATGACAGAATAGGCTATGAAATTGAAGAACTGTTTCTGATAGTGTTACTAGAATAAATTCGCCTCTACTTTTAGAGAGGAAACGGACTGTGCTCCGTTATATTGCCTTACTACAGTCCATTTCCTCCACACTGCGAGTGACTACGGACCTGGAATTGCACGCGGTGGTAGCAGCTAGTTGTCGCTTAGGGTAGGGAGGGGTGATAGGTGCTTGGCATCTTATTGTAAAGCCTTTTTTCTTTTATGCACGCTGTCTACGCTGTTCTGGAACGGCGAGTGTCTACATCAGCCGCGTTCACAATTCATAAGACCCCCTCCATCCAACACTAAGATA
>MU912519.1:33815-53349 GCA_036418165.1 Cooperia oncophora
CTCTACCAGATTATCTGCCACAGCAGAACTGAAAACAGCTGTAATTATTGATTGCACAGGTTCCTCGTGTGATATTAGCTAAGTTATCGATCATTCACTCAAAAGCACTTTTCGGAATTATCTGAGAAGCTTCTCTCTCTTTCCCCCCCCCCCCCCAGAAAGCTAGTACCGTGGTTCCAGTGAATTTGTGTTGTTCTGTGTTCTTTGCGCCACTTTCGCCGAGGTGAATCCTTGAAGTCGTTCTCTACTACTCATCATAGAAGGGATAAATCAACGTGGACAGTCGGTTGCTTCTTTTTGCGCCATGGTGGTGCTCCGCATTCTGCTCTCAGGTAGAATCGTGAAAGCTTACTATAAGCGAAATAATCTACGGAAAACTTGTTCATTCTAGGACAGTTGTTGTGCATGTGAGCTTCGAGACACGTCTGGTACTGACAATGCCTGATCGTACCATGTTGCAGATCATTCAGAACTGAACTGTGATATGCGACACTGGCACTACACTACGCCCATATACCACTCATCACGTTTCATGAGTACGACGGCCTGAACAAATCGATTTATAATCACTCAGAAAAAAGGGTAATCTGAAAGTTGGAAGTGTGCTGAAGTGTTATCAGGTAGGTATGAGTAGTCATCTCAGAAAGATTCATCATGCGATGGTCGCTGTACACCTATTACGGGTAAAACATCAACAGTTCTAGTTTACAGCGCATAACTCCACACTTGCTCGCCCACTTTCTGAATTCCTGAATAATTACTTTATAGTTTTCTCAATCGTGGTGCAATCTACCCGCGGTTATGCTATCAATTCGAATTCATGCATTTCTAACAGGGCACACCATCGCCCTGTAGACTCCCTGACCAGGGAAGGAGTCGTCTTTGAGCGCTTCGTGAGGTGATGGGGTATACCCCAGTCATGAAACTGTGTAGAGGTCTCAACATCACTCCACATAGATCAGGTAATTGTTATGACGGAGATAAGCTCAACTTTACGGGCTCACCATTTAGGCGCAGACTGACCGCTAGACAAACGGGTGGTAAAAAATCACACCTACTTTTTGAACTTCTCAGAAATTCTCATCAATCCTATATTATTGTGAAGTAGGATCCATCATTGGTTATCTAGGCATCTGTTGAGAAACGGTCATCTAGCTCTTGAAGGCAAAGCCCACGGTCATTCGGTTCGCATGTAAGGACAAGGTGCTAAGTCACTGGATGGTGAAGGAAAAAAAGCAGACAAGAAGATGCCAACTGCAATAGATAGAACCCCATTTCGATCGTAGTTTGTATTAGGTTGGCGGGAAAGTTCTGTCACATTTTTTCAAATTAGACTTTCTTTTTACAGAGAGGCGTACAAGATCAAAATTATACAGCAATGTTATTGAGAGATCCTTGCCAGTTTTTGGACAGTTCGTGGATGCCATCGCTTAACAATGCACGCCGGCGCGACGCAAAGTTGGACATCATCTCAACTTTGACTTGGGCTCAAGTCGTGGAGGTTTTCTCGGCTGTATAACGGTTGAATACGGGAGGCGACTAGCAGTCAGAAAGAGCAATCTGGACTACACCGGTGCAAGGGGAGAGCCATCCAGCTCTATTGCATGAAGTACGGCTCGAACTTTTTTGACGGGGTGTGCTGCACCAGCACGTTGAAGACGGACTGTGCCGATGGATTTTGCCCTCTGCTTGACGATTCGCTTCAGATCTCGTAGCTGCCTTGCGTACGGATTGACCGAGGAGGCAGCTTCTTCATCCAGTAGTTTCCCGCCCACCGCTATCTAGAGTTGAGTTTACAGGCACTCCCGAACATCACTTCGTCATTCGAACCGTAGGCTCCCGCTCTGAAGACCTATGGAAGATTGGAGCTATGGAAGATGGAAGATTGTCTGATGACTGTAGACATTCTCCTTGTGCAGCTCCATTATTTCGGCATCGACAGCTGCCATGCTGAACGGCCAGGGGTTGGTCAGAAGAAACAGTTCAAGGAAGCACTGGGGTCGGTGCTGAAGGTAGCGGATAACATTCTTGTCCATAATGCAGAATAAGGATGAGCAGGAGCCGAGCCAGTGACACTAATAGAAAGATCAATCCTTAATGTATAAATGCTCACATTACCGGTTAGCCCTCTTCAGGTAATAGGCGAATACTTGGGTTCAAAAAGGTATGACAGAACTTTCCCGCCAACCTAATACTTGCACACGACGAAGAAAAAGCGTTTGAAGACGAGTTTCCAAGGTTGGGTCAATTGCCTAGAGAAAGGGGCAACGAGTTTAATGGCTTTCTCCTAGTTCCTGCAGCATCGTTTTTCACTAAAAGGCCAGCCTCAAAGCGGACTCTGGAGGTGGAGTTAGGCTGCGTTTATACTTTGCGGCAGCGTAGCGTAGCGTAGCGCAGCGTAGCGTAGCGCTTCCAGCGTACGCCAGCGGCAGTGCCGAAGAGAGGATGCATATCGATCTAGCTTCACCAGCGGCACGCTGGCGTACGCTAGCGTGCGCTAGCGGCACGCTAGCGTACGCCAGCGGCACGCTAGCGCACGCTGGCGTAGCGAGGGCACGGGAAGCATAGCTATCGATCTAGCTTCACCAGCGTTTCTCGAGCGTTTCTCCAGCGGCACCAGCGTTTTGCTAGCGCTTGCAGCGGCAGGGAGTAGAGACTATGTGGCCGTGAGAGACGCAGAAGCGATGTGCATTGTAGAGACTATGTGCCCGTCGAAGACGCAGAAGCGATGTGCATTGTAGAGACTATGTGCCCGTCGAAGACTGCCCCCGCACCACGCGAATGTGTGCATTGTAGAGACTATGTGCCCGTCGAAGACGCAGAAGCGATGCGCATTGTAGAGACTAAGGGCGAGTGAGACGGGCAATCGATGTGTTTTGTACCCCTCCAGCTCTCCCATAGTCTCTACTCCCCTGCCGCTGCAAACGCTAGCAAAACGCTGGTGAAACGCTGGAGAAACGCTACGCTAGCGTACGCCAGCGTGCCGCTGGTGACGCTGGTGAAGCTAGATCGATATGCATCCTCTCTTCGGCACTGCCGCTGGCGTACGCTGGAAGCGCTACGCTACGCTGCGCTACGCTACGCTACGCTGCCGCAAAGTATAAACGCAGCCTTAGTGGGGGGAAAGGAGGCGTCACTGAACCTATGTTGCGCCACAGCGCCCCTCCTTCACAATTTTTGCCGCGAAACCGACAAGGTTCTTCGCCGCCACAGCCCCCCCCCCGACGCCATATTTTCAACTACTAAAGCTGACCGTGCCTTTGAAAACTGCATATTTTCCTTGACTGTTTGAGAATGTATCAATTTGTTTGAGAAAGGATCAATTTGTCTGTTTATTCACGCACTATGTATGAAAGAGTGCCACAATGAACGAAAAACACAACAACACAAACCACGAGTAAGGGAAATATTATTCTGAAATTCATTATAATACCTTGAAGCACTTTAATATTGCGGTAGCTAGTGCTAAGAAACCAGAGAAGATCCACTATTCCTGCAGATTCAACGCGAGACGTTTGTGTTTTGCATGTCACTGAGCTTTCAAGAACTCAAGTTGGGAACTTTCCAAATATCCTCATAGCGTATCCATACCTATGATTATACTGTCTATAAAAGAATCGAAGGTCGTACCACTTTTTCTTCCTATGGGAGAGTGGTACTGACTTTCTCAAAATTCCCAGCGCAACCATGTGCTTTGATCGCTAATGCCTACTAAAACAATTGCCCCCGCCACTCTGAGAGTGGAAACAAGTTTGACAAAGTCGGATCTGTAACCGGGATTCGACCGCCGAACCATACACTTTACAGCTGACATGAACTCCGCTCATGATGTTGTTTGTCCGTCAGGGCGGAAGCTTCGCTTGGACTCGGTGGGGCGAAGAGCACCGTGGGGAACGTTGCCCGGTCCGGTCGGTGAGTTTCGAATAGGAAGAGAGGAAAGTGAAGCAGCCCGGCTGAGCTGACTCACAGCGGGGATCCGTGAAGAGAGAATCAACTTGTCAAGTCTATCAAGGGGTAATTAAGGATCAAGACGAAAAAACCTTAATGCGCCACGGCAGAAATATGGGAGATTGAGATTTTTAGTCGTTCTCTGTATTACAATGTTCTCATATGATATCACGCGTTCTGTTAGGTAGCAAAGGTTACATACGAACCACCGTTATGGAGGAGGAGCTACCCTCAGAATAACACCGAAGTCACTTGTCATTGTACCATCTTCTCCAAGAGGCTTGCTCTTTTCTAGTGAGACACTTTTAAAAAAGCGTACTCAGCGGCTAACTGAATAAAAAGAAGCTTACCGAGATGAAGAGCAACGAGTGATTCAAACCATATTTTGTCAACTGCACAGATCACCGACCTTTGATGTTTTCTTGTTCTAGCCATTTTCAAAAGGAATAGATTCGTGTAATAGAACTATGATCCTAG
This sequence comes from Cooperia oncophora, assembly GCA_036418165.1. Lineage (NCBI taxonomy): Eukaryota > Metazoa > Nematoda > Chromadorea > Rhabditida > Trichostrongylidae > Cooperia > Cooperia oncophora. The sequence goes on from MU912519.1 coordinate 38,241, forward strand.
GTGAAAGTATGATGCGCACATTTTTTGCTGGTTAACAACGGATTGTAGGGTTATGTTCACATTAATCTTTTGTTGTTTACTTTCATCGCATGACTAGTCGCATCTGAGTCCAACATTGTTGTCAAATTTTCGTTTCCTATGTGTTGAAAGAGATGTGTTCTCCTCGGTTATACAAAGGCTGCCTCCTTGATCTGCTTTTTTTGAATTTCCATGTAATTTGGTGAGCAGAAAATCTCCATCCAGGAGTTTTTCTCCAGGTATGGTCTGGTGTTAATTTCAGCACATGAGGATGACACCATCGAATACTATTATACTTCAGTGAAAAAAGATAAGTGTTTTGACTAACCAGGAAAGTCAACACGTCAGTCCGGCTATTTGCAATATGATGCTCAGCTCAAAACTTTCGTTGAAAATTGCTGAACGACTCTCTGAACACAGTTATGGAGGGTTTTCTCCCCCTCTGTTAATTCACGTGCTATCTCATGGAGTTGTGGAAGTGTCTTCAAATAAGTGGAGAGGATAATGAAACGTGGCAGTGGAGCACGAACTGGTAGTGATCGGATTTGATAAGCGTGAAGCCACGGGATCAGTTCCTATGTGTTCACGCTCTTTTGCCTTTTCTAGGAACATGGTCAACAAAGCTTCGAACATCCCTGCTCGCCTGTTCTCGCCTGTAGAACCTGCGATCAGCTTTTCACCAGTGTAAACCCTTCGTGGACTCAAAGGGTGCTTGGGGTTCTTCCTATCGTAACAAATGTCGAAGGTTTTTGTACTCAATGAGTGGGATATTCATGTTCAGCGGGTCAAATTACCCCTTAGATACGTTTCTAGCCAAATGTGAGACGTTCACCCAACTTCGAAAACGTGGGGTATCCTATGAGTAGTGTGTGTGAACACACTGGAGCTCACCTATCACCGATGACTATTCTTATTCAGCTGAAATCCCTCCCCCCCCCCGACCCTTAGTATCAGGAAAATGATGAAGATGATGGCAACACGCTAGCTATATACTGTTGTTTAAGAAAATGCATGGCCAACGAGTTCATTCTTCAGCTCGAATACCACTCATCGGTGATAGTTTAGACCTACAGTCAATATTCAGTCATGACTAATCCAACCCGCCATTTTTCGGAGTTGAGTGAAAATATTAAATTTGGCTGAAGTGCGTTCCCGGGGTTATTTGACATCGTGAAGACGGATATCACACCCGTTTTGCGCGAAAGTGGCTATATCGCGCGCTAGAGGCCCCGACCGCTTGAGAGTGAGCGCGCTTTCAAGAGAAAAGCAAGAGGAAAACCTCTATAATTTCTTTCAAAGTATCGTTCACCAAATTCCAAAGGTAGATTTGAGTTCACCGCGCTAGGGGGCGGACAGCGGTGTGCACCTCATTCGAAATGGGCCAGACCGACCTGTTGACCTTCCCTTGTAAGATAGTGTTTGGACTGAATTCAGACGTGGAAAATTTCCACAACGAAATTTTGTGCCAATGTGTGGGATTTCCTTGCAGCCACCCAGATGTAGCAGACTGACGCTATTCACTGCAGGACGACCACATGTGTGTATGTGACGGAGGTGTTGTTGTGGCAAGTGCCAGCCAGGCTGGCTAAGCCCTTCATCTGGGATGACTCAGACTTAGGAAACTGACTTGTATATTCACTAGTCACCATGATTCTTTGTATGGGCTAGTCTCATTCATAAGCCATTGCGATTCTAGATGGAAGAGGAGTGCGTACCGCATCTTGATGCAGGGACAAATCAACGGCGGAAACTTCTGCCTTTCATCTTCCAAGAAGAGATAATCATCAAGTTTCAAATGAAGTTTAGTGTATTCCGAGAAACAGATTTTATTGGTCTGTCAAGTTGCGCACAATGACCACTGATTTCATGAACGGCCAACCGTGGACGGTAGGAAGCGAGGGAGGTGGTGTTCGAAGAGTGATTTCTCCGATCTTCTTTCGTAGTGCTGCCAGAGAAGTTGCAAAATACGGTTGACCACTGAAGAATAACTTCTCCAATATTTTTGAGCAAGTTTTATCACTTCAGGTTGATGAACGTTCACTTCTGATTGATTGTTCTATCCCCGTGTCAACCTAATGATTATAGGCTCGAATGTGGTTGTGGTTAGCTATGGTGAGTATTCTATGCTTCAGTGCCCTAGGAATACCTGAAAAATGCATGGATGGTGCGCCGTCAAGTGCCGGATATAAACTCGCTTCAGAAATGCTCAGGAGATCCATAAATTTCTCGGTACGCCATCATGGGTTTCATTGGGACGATGTTGAAACCATAGAGCGTTTTTAAGTACAGGAGTTTCAAACTTGTTCCAGATGAATGCGCAATTATATGAGAATGGACTGATGCGTTGTGAACCGCATGTTCTTTCTCAGTGTGCAATAAATGATGGATGCGATTCAGTTATTTACAGCGAAAACTTCCAGGTCGATCCGTGCGTAGACTTTTTCGAGTTCGTTTGTGGGAATTGGATCTCAGCGCATCCGATTCCAGGCGACAAAACAAGCTGCACACAATTCGACGTGCTGTCTGATAGAGTACAAGAACAGATGAGAGGTAGCACCAATGTTTTCAAAAAACAAACTATAAGGTTTTCCGGATATAAGGTGATCTTTCCCCTCGATGTTCAAAAATTGAATATCACAGCAATGTATAGAATTTCCCGGTTGAAGAAATCAGTACAATCTACGGGTCTATCTCACTGAAGCTAGTCAATGCTTCCTTTCAACGTTCCGAAAAGAGGGGTTCTTTCGCATTCCGTCTACCACGATATCAATGTTGTTTATCTGTAGGTTCACTTCCTCCCAGCCAGAAGTATGGTTCGGTGTTTGTGCTGCTTTTATGAGAGAACATCCTCCGATACCGGCGACTAGCAGAAGCAAGGTGGAGGAAGGTACAGACAAGTGGCGATCGCGGCACCAGGGCACAGCATTCGATGGGGATTTTGGTCGAGCTTTTACGACCCCCCCCCTTTTTTTCAGGGGCTGGTACGACCCCCCCCCATGGCTCCTACGATGGCTGACATGGCTGACTATGGTTGTGGTTTATACTCGGCGAAAAAGTTGTCGAGCGGGGGGGGGGGGGTGAACCACATATATTTCCTAGCCAGAAATACGACCCCCCTCCCCACAAGGACCAAATTACGACCCCCCCCTCCGAAACGTCCGCAAGGAGAGAAAAATCAACTAGAAAAATAAATTTTTCCCAGTCCAAATACGACCCCCTTTTGACGGCCAAATACGACCCCCCCCATAGGGAATCCCCAACCAATGCTGTGCCCTGCGTGGCACTCTAGCTACTGACAAAGAACAGAATGTGCACTCCGACGGACAACTCAGCATTGTTAAACTTGTGGAGCTTCAATCCTCAGTAGGCTGGAATTCCCAACCTCTGAAAGCAATATTCTCACCTGTCCAGAGTTCTCCGCGAGGTTTTCTGCGTTTGTAGAAAGCAAAAACCACGACGACACAGCGCTTTCTCTGCTCAAATCTTGTCTCGCAGTCGCGTTCTGCAATATATTCGAAGCCTATCGATGACATCGTTGAACTACAAGGTCGCCTCAAATATATGTACTAGCAACTCATTGCGATGACAAGGTTGCTTAGAGTCACATTCGCTACATAAAGTTGTCCCACCTACCTAGTTGCTACCGGGAGAACGCACTACAGACTCTATACAATCCAGTGTTTGCAGTGGTTCGACAATTCACCAGTGAACAGGAAGATCCCTCAGAGACAGGCTTAGGAGAAATTCTCCTCAACGTTATCTACCAGACTGAGTAGCCGAATCTATAACAAGGCGACTAACATTCATAGTCTCTTACCAAATGAACTGCAACACTTAGGCTGTGTTCATACCGTGCGACGTCGTCGTCGACGTAACCGACGTTTTCTGCGACTACTTCACGAAGGCGAAATATGTATTGATCCGATGTAACCGACGAATTTTTCGCAAAGACTAGATACGTATCGATCCGACGACGAAACCGACGAAACCGACGTTTTTGACCGAACCGACGAAAGCTGCCGCGTAACTGACGAACGCTGCGTAACCGACGACTACTTCGTAAAGATTAGATACGGATCGAGTGATATGGCAGTGCTCAACTGGCACCACATGTGCCTTGATAAGAACTCCATGTGGTGTATAACCACAGCAGAGATGTTTCCATTACTCTTGGTTTTATTCTTTCTTTCTTTCTCAAAATCGATGAACTTCCTTCAATCAATTCAATCTGCTGTGACATTCACGTATATTTCGCGATACGGTAGACTCAAATGCGCCTTCGTGTGCAAAATTCATTCACAGCGGTAGCAAGTGATTCAGTCAGCTACCAAAACCCTTCTAATCTATTGTGTGTCTATTTGTATACTTGTTGCATGTATGCATGTATGTATGTATTAGGTTGGCGGGAAAGTTTTGTCACTTATTTTCGAACTCAAATTACTTGCTCATTAGCAAGAGGGGTAACCGGTAATGTAAGCTCTTGTACAACAAGGAGTGGTCTCTCTGTTAGTACCACTCGCTTGCCTCTTGCTCCTTCTTCTGCAATATGCACAAGGATTTTATCCGCTACCATCAGCCCCGACCCATCCAACAACTTCCACAAACTATTTCACCTACCACCCTGACGCGTGTTAGCTGCAGATGCCAAATTGATGGAGCTGAATAAGCACGATGCCCCCAATCATCGAGCAACCTTACCACGACAGTGACTCTTCAAGGCGGGAGGGAGCCTACAGTTTTGATGACGAAGTGAGGTTTGGGTTACCTGCAAACTCAGCTTGAGGGAGCTATGGGTCGGGAAACTGCTGGATGAAGAAGCTGCTTCCTTGGTCAAGGCGTACGCAAAGCAGCTACGAGATCTAAGGCGTATCGTGGATCAGAGGGAAAAATTTGTCCGCACAGCCGGCCCTCACCAAGATAGTGCAACGCACTTGGTCCAAAAAAGTTCGAGCCGTACCTCATGCAATGGAGCTTGATCTCTCTCCCTTGCACTTGTGTAGCACAGACATCGCCCCTTCTAATAGCAAGTTGCCTTCCGTAATCGATCGTTATGCGGACGAGAAAACCTCCATAACCCAAGTTCAAGTCGAAGTTGAGATGGTGTCCAACTTTGCGTCGTGTCTCCCTGCATAGTGAAGCGATGGCATCCATGAGGTGCTCAGTGGCAAGGACCCCGCAGTTACATTGCTGTACAATTTTGATCTTACACTCCTCTATAAAAAGAAAGCCTAGTTTGAAAAAATGTGACAGAACTTTCCCGCCAACCTAATATGTTCATCCGCAAAATCGTAACGCGGGCCTACCAATAGTAGGAAGTCATTTCCAACAGATCATGTAGGCAGTGGGACGGAACATTATCAATGGGTGACAAAAGGTTATCACACTTGATAAGATCCGATAAGAGGCTGTAGAAGGGTCACTTATGACGGTCACAACAAAACGGAAAGATGTTCTCGAGAAGATCGCGCCTAAAGGCAGAAATTCTCGAGAGGGATTCAATGTGATGAGGGATGTGAGGCTGTTTGCAACCTCGTTCCCGCATCTCCGTTCAAAAAAGGGTCTATCATTATTAGGCACATTCTTTGCATTCTTAGTGGATAGGTTGTATGGAAGGTTACTTGACAGGATTGAAGGAATCAGGGAAATTGTTTAGAAACAGAAAAGAAAATAAATAAGTGATGTGAAAAGAGTTGTGAGGGAAGAAGCGTCCACGAAATGCTTATGATTGGCCCAGTCGCCAAAATCGCCAATTTCGTCGGTTTCGTTGGTTCCTCCGAATCGATAAATATCTAATCTTCGCGAAGTAGTCGGCGGTTACGCAGCTGTCGGCCACGTAGGTTTCATCCGTTACGTCGGATCGATACGTATATAATCTTCGCGAACTAGTCGCCGAAAACGTCGGTTACGTCGACGTTGACGCCGACGTCGCACGGTATGAACGCAGCCTTACACCTCTGCTACCATCCTCTTTTGATTCAGCTTACACTGAAAGGCTGTGATTCCAAACAGTCCTGCAAATTTCGCGCAAGGCGCTATCATTCTTCCTTATGCTCAGCACAACCACGCTACGAATGAGAACGTCCAAAAAAAGAACTCTACCTCGCCAGGCTATACCGGGCCCCCAACAGATCGTAATACATCGACGAATGAGACCGACCTCGGCTATCATTCGAAGAAGAATGATACAATGCAATCATCAGCCCCACCTCTTCAACAACAAAAGATTGCCTCGCTGATGTGAGCTTCGGTGCACCTTTTCAACCCATCGACTAGCTCGAGAGCTACGATTGCAACAGCATTTTATGGCTCAAGTTCCATTCAATTGTACATCACAGACGACGTAGTGAAGAGACCTGGTCTTCCGAACCTATCATTAGAAAATATATCCGTATGAACTTTTGGTGCGACTACTCCCCTGCATCTCAAACCTCGTAATCACAGCATCGGTATCAGCACAGAGAAAGGAGAAAAACAATCATGTGAAATCACTGCCCGCTCTGACTGGCCGTTTGAGACATGCTCATACAATTGCTGATCCGCGAAGTGCTGATGTCACAACATCCTCATGTGAGCCTTTTAGATAGATAGATACTGATAGGCAACAACCTCTTATGGGATGTGGTACTCTTTGAAGACCTTAACTACTAAACACTGCCGAACAGTTGCTGCTCACTTCACGTCACAGTTGGTAAGTTGTTGCCGAAGAAGCACAGATGCAGGATTACAGACACCATCTCCATGAAGCCAGCACATGGAAGGAGGAAAAAAACCTCAGCCACTTAAAACACAGTCTTCTGCTCAAGAAGTGCATGGTCGTCCTTCCTTGTACAAGTAGTCCAGCCCCCAAGCAGGGACTATGTCACTCTCCCCAGTCCACAGCAAGCGAGCAACGAGCTAAAGCCGCTCAAATTTCTAGCTTTAATGCCCGCCCAGTTGGGCGGCCCACTGACGAAGAGCCGCTAAATTGTTCTTTATTGGGACGGCGGGCATTAATCGGAATTGCATGTACTTTTTGCTGACCGCGCTCGTGCCCATAAATAATTCTGCTCTCCTTTATCACATTTTATTCATTGGGAGCACATACAGTCAACTGCAACCCATCTCGCAAGGTAAAACGCGTAAAAATCACGAGTGATACAATTTTTGTGGTAAAAGTATGACATGCACTAAAAGCTGCACACTGCGCGTAACCCTAAATTTGGACGTCAAATTTTCTGGAATTTTTTAAGTGTTTTTCGTTCGTATTTTTGTTGTTTTTCGTATTCTTTTTTGCATCTGGATGATATCCTCTACTGGGATATGCGATGAAGCGATTTGAGTCAGGGGTTGCACAGAGGCTGTAGGGCAGTGTGACTGTCAGGGAGCGATTTTGTTTATGGTGTTCTTGAGGGCTCTTCTTGCTTTTTTCCTTCTTGAGGAATTACTTATCAGCTACTGTTTCATAACTTGAACAGCAACTATCCTTGACACTTTTATCGTTGGAGCTGTCTTTAGCGGTCACCATATCAAAGAGGTGGAAAGGAACGACGACGATGGAGAAGACCGAGTGACTCCAAAAGAAATATCACCATGAAATGCCTCGCAACACTTTGTGTTATAGCTGTCTCGCTTCTCCCCCCCCCCTCCCTCCCCCGTATCGTTTTTCTATTTTGTTTTACTGGGAGTTTCTGTACCCTAATCATGAAAAACTTCTCTTCACGGATAAATCAATAAGTCTATAATAGGAGAAAGCAGGCGGAGTGCATTCCCAAAGGCGTATGAAAGCACATTATTTATACGCTGTCCCAAAAACAAGTGCAGAGTCAGGAGAAGGGGTAGGAAAATTGTTATTTTTTCCGTACAACCTAACAATTCCGGGTTGCGCGACACCTAAAATAGCTGTTCGTCGACGTCGTTCATTAATGGATCTTACGCCAGCAAGTTCCCACTTTATCAGTTGTCACAGTTGTTTTCGTTGCACTGATTGATATAGTGTTTCACTGCAGAAGCATTTGAGTCGCCGGAGGTTTTCTCTTCGAAATCTATGAACGCCTTGAAGTCTATGTACCGCAAATGCGTGGATATAGAAGAATTGGAGAGGATTGGTTCTCAGCGCCTGCTTCAAGTTATCAATGTACCATTTCTGATCGTTTATTGAGAGTTACTTGAAATTCAGCCTTTTTGCAGAGTTATGGTGTGTGGCCGATGGTAGATGGTGACGACAAATGGCGAGTTGAAGATTTCGATTTAACGTCATTAATGATTCACGTCAGCAAAGTGAGAGGACTCAACGTTTTTGTCACCAACTATGTATCTCTTGACAATAGAAACGTCTCAAGAAGACTAGTCAAGGTGAGGCTATTCGTAAAAAAATCATTCGTCAAGGAAAAATATTACGAATAATCTGTATGTTGCCAAATCCAGCTCGATATACCTCAGCAGTGTAGCACATGCATACTATTCCTTCTTAAACCGACGCGAGGTTGACATGTAGACCAGTCGACGTCTAGTGCAAAGTGCTTTCTTGGAAGCCTTAAAGACAGCTCCTGCGATAAAAGTGTCATGGATAGTTGATGTTCAATTATGAAACAGTAGCTGATAAGTAATTCCCAAAGAAAAAAAGCAAGAAGAGCCCTCAAGAACACCATAAACAAAATCGCTCCCTGACAGTCACACCGCCCTGCGGTCTCTGTGCAACCCCTGGCTCACAAATCGCTTTATCACATCTCCCAGTAGTGGATATCATCCACTGCGAAAAAAAGAATACGAAAAACAACAGGAACACAGACGAACACTAAAAAAATAAAGAAAATTTCAGAAACTCGGCGTCCGAATTTGGGGTTACGGTAGCGTGCATCTTTTAGTGCATGTCGAGCTTTTGCACCACGAAAATTGCATCGCTCGTGATTTTTACGCGTTTTACCTTGCGAGATGGGTTGCAGTTGACTGTATGTGCTCCTAATGAATAAAATGTAATAAAGGAGAGCAGAATTATTCATGGGCACGAGCGCGGTCAGCAAAAAGGACATGCAATTCCGATTAATGCCCGCCGCCCCAACAAAGAACAACTGAGCGGCCCTCCGTCAGAGGGCATCTAGCAAGTGGGCGGTCCAACTGGGCGGGCGTTAGAACTAGAACTTTCAGCGGCTGTAGCTCGCTCCTCGCTCACTGTGGAGTCGCGAGAGTGGGATAGTTTGAGGGCCGGACTATTTGCTCAAGAAAGGACGATCATGTACTACTTGAGCGCCATGTACTACTTGAGCGGGAGCTGTCTTTAAAGATGAAAATCGCGTCACGATCTATGTCATACAACCATGCAAGTCCTTCAAAACATTAAGTCACCATATAATCAATGGGAAGATCAAGTGCCGTACCTTACCGGGTCACGAGATCAGCTCGCGGACGAAGGTTTTAGCTGGAGTGATGGTGTTTAGATATCCAGTAAGAAGGCCAGCCCTGAATAAAGGGTGGTCCCCTGCGGGAATAACAACACTGTCCCCGCAGTTCACTTTTGACCGAAATTAAGAATGCCTTCGGGGATCAGCGAAGTCACTCGTCACGAATACGTGCCTACATTAGGCAGTCAGTTTAGCGAAATCCGGTTGCACAAACGCATTGATAGAAGCCACCTGCTACCTCATAGATCATTGAAAACACATTTTCTCTGGAAAGGGCCGGAGGGTACAATTCAGAGACTGATCGACGTATACTTAGTCACCTTAAGAAAGAGAGACAACCATTACAGATGCATGGGATCGAGCTATTTTTCTGGTGAACGTGTGCAACATGCACATGGAAAGGAAACGCTGGGAACCGAGATACCAAGCACAAACAACGAGATATGTAAGACCAACACATCCGAAAAGCACATTGTTCCAGCATCGGAACTCACTGGCTGGTGAGGCCGTAATGGTAACCTGAAGCCCAAGCGCCCCCGATGTTCATCGTTATGTCTAAAAATTGGGTCAGGATTCGCGGCTAAGAGCAATCTTCAATACAACGATGATGTCCCACCAAGGTGTTAGTGGAATGCACCTCTGAACAATCAACTGAAGGCAAATTATACGCGTTAATAGATACTGGTGCATGTGAGGTGAGCGGAACAGCAGTTGCAATAGCAAGCCATCTTCTTCAAAAGTGTACAGGATCTAGGGTAATGACGCTCGGGTACCTCTGACTTCATACTGCGCACGCCGCCACAGCCACAAGCCTGATCATGGCCCAATGCGCTTTCTGGTGCGTGTTTTGCTGTGGGATATTGGTATCGACACAAGCGCTGCTCATTAAGCCCCCCGTGCATTTTTTTGAGAGGAGGAAGAGACACTCTGCAGCAGCGGTCCCATTCACCTGGCACAGACCCTCCTCGGAGGGCAGTGCATGGCTCCTCCAAAGTCATTCACTTTAAATAGTACTGCTCAGGGGAATGGAAGCTCCCTTCGGCTTCATAACTGCTACGATAAATAAATTCCTTGGAAGTCCTGAATACTAGGAACTGTGTGACTGTATAAATTCCCGTTATAAGCTGTTATAAGCCTTGAAGCGTAAGAGTCTCTAGGTTCTGCTTTTGCCTGTGGTTACCCAAAAACTCACTGAGCATCGTTCTCTGGAGCTAGTAAACAAAGATGAGTGCCTAGCCAAAGCGTAACAACTATTTGTAACTTCACACATCTCCGTGCTTGCCCTACCAATCTTTCCAAAAGCCTTCTGAACTCCATTTCCGCCGAACTTTTCCACCCTCACTTCTTCAGAGGGGCTACTTCACTCTCAAATCTCCAGTGTCACGAGCGCATAACTTTTGATATAACCTGGCGAATAAATGCAACTCATCTCTGCGGACGAATAGGAATAATCTCGCCATATAATTCTATCAAAACTCTTTTGATCCTAGAAGGTTGCAGTTCGATCAAGCGGATCTCGGTCTGGGTGAGAACTCACGTGAATACTACATGGATTCAGCAAAGTACGGCAGAAAGCTAGAAGCCTACAGACGTCTTCTCATAGGAGAGGTTCGCGCAATCACTAAACCGTACCTTTTCTGAGTTCTTGGTTTTTTGGGCAGAAAATCCTAAAAAGAATGCAGCACACCCTTCAGGTAAGATTAATTCACGAATATGCTAATCTCACGATTAACTCTACAAAAATCGAAAGCGATGTGAATGAGATACTTGAATTTGAAACGAAGATTGCCAAAATCATGGAGGACGAAGATAGTCGAAGAGACTGTGCTAAAATGTACAACCTTCGGCGACTTAGTGATATGAAGAAGCTAACGCCCATGGTGGGTGAGAGTTCTGTAGGATGATTACTTCTGAGGACGCCCTTTCAGTATTTCGGTGATTGATGTTTCCAGATTGACTGGTTCAGATACTTCAAAACCATCGCACCGAACTCTGTGCGGAAATATTTTGCGACCAATCCAAATATTCTGATCGTAGAAACTGACTATATGAGAAGGTACTGAGTTTTATAACCATTTCGTGGAAGGTGTGTGGTGATTAACCACATTAAGGATTACTGGCCTGCTGCAATCAACGGACCCTCGCATCATTACTAATTATGTGTTTTTACGGTTCACTTCCTTCTGGCGTGGAGAACTCGGAGGGCGGTTCGATGATGTTTTACAGGTTGGCAACACTTTCATCGAATTTTGAAAGAGAAAATCCAGAAGTAGTCGAGCAACGTTCCTGATTCGGAAGGCAGAGATACAGAAAGTGAATGATTGTCAAGTAACTGTTCGGGTGGTATATCCATGAAGGGCTGTTGCCGCTGCCATCAATGCGGTGACAACCACACTCCTGTCAAATAGGGTTAGCATCAAGGAAGATCTATGTGCTGTACCCATTTGTCAACTGGACGTGTTGCCGTCACTAGATTGTAAGCGTTGCACATAAAAAGTCCAAGTCAACACAAGAAATCTCTACCACGCAAATCACTCACTGGTTTGCCACTTTCCTGTCTCGTATTGCATGCATAGCGGCAGTTTCCAAGGCTAGAACTTGCTAGATCACTGCTCAGACCACCATACTGCTACGCAACTTGCTTATCCGAGGCATTCAAAAGCACCGTGCCCCTGATCTCAATGGAGCCGTGCTCATTTATATCAGTTGCCAGGTACTCGGTTCCTCTAACGTTCAATTTGAGAACACTCTTGCCAGGCAATCGAGCCAAGTTCGCACATTCTCTTGCAGTAAAGGGGGGGGGGGCAAAAAAAAGACTTTTTTCTTCCTCGACTTTCGAGGCGCTATAAGTTACACTTTATTAAATTCTTATCGGACATTTCTACCACCATATTAAAGAGCATATTAAATACTATCATGATACTCCGCCACAGCCTTCTGGAGGAGCGCCATCGAGAGATTCTGCCACGCGACCGTCAGTGGGTGCGTGAGTTCAGCGAGATCGTTGATTTCTCCGCCACTGTAGACCACCCTATTGAACTCCGCCCGAACCAGGTAATTGAGGGGGTTTAGGTCAGGTTACCTGCTTAGATATTCCACCTTCTTCAGGTACTCAACGCCCTTCCATTCCAAGTAGGCAAGAGTTTTCCCAACGCCCTTTGATTCCATGTGGTGTCACCCAATCCTGTAGCAGTACAAAGTTTCCAAGAAGGTACGGGCGACGACATGTGGGGAGGATATTCTTCTCGAGTTGCTCGATGTAACCGCCAGCGCTCACCTTTAGTCCGGGGCCCACGAAGAAAATATCGGTCTCTCCATTCCAGGTACGTCCGGTCCCCACCATCAACTGGGTGAAGATGATGTCCTAGACCGTAGCGACGTTGACGGAGCTGCTCGATGATGGAGGTCTTCCAGATCGAGAGTACTGCTCTCCAGGTAGCTATCCATGGGTGACTCCATACTAGAAGTTTCGCAGCTGTTTGGAGGTGACATGAATTCCAAAGGTCTTCTCCAGTCAGGTGCGACTGGAGATGACTTCATATTTTGGTGTACATGAAGGTGATGGGCGAGAGCCAGCTCCTGCTTATAGAGGAACATCTTGGGTATCTTCCGCCCTGGTACTCGTATCCACGTCCTCTGTCTGGGCTGCGAAAACTTTGCTGATATGTGACTCGGTCGAAATGTCTTTTTTTTGCCCCCATCCCCTCCCTTGTATACTCTTATCTTCACAGGCAAGCATCGAACCATCAGCGTAAAAAAGTGTCCAAGGAACTTCTTTCCGGGAACTCGCAAGATGGCATCCACGAGTCAAAAGGACTGGAGAGAGCGCAGAGCCTTGATGTCCCCCGAAGCGATGAACTCCACTGAAACTCCCGTTGGTGAACGCATTTGGCTCGTTCTTGAACAAGCTCAGCAACTTCTGTTATACACATCCTCGTCAGATTCCAAATCATTTCGCACTACCATTGTCGTTGTGACATACCTTATCCACTGTAGATGTCCTCTTGGAACTCGCTTTTCAAAGAGAATGGCAACCGGCAACCGGTTTTGATTTATCATTATCAACCACCACAATCAGTTAACGTTAGACGTCCAAAAACAAGTGGCTAGTTTCTGCAGGCAGTCCCTCCCCAAAAGGGTCCCCCCCACGCGATGCTCCTTCACAGGGACCGGGTTCCCACCTATTTATTGGCTTGTACCATTCAAGCTTCTTAAGACGTCTTTCTTTAGTCATATAGATAACAAAGTTTGAGGGCCTTCTGAATGAGAGCCAAGATTCAAAAAAAGATGAAATTCGAAAAGTAGTTGTCGAAAACTTTTTTTTGGGTCGACCCGAATTTCCCTTTCAATGAAATAAAAATCGACACAAGTCGAGAAATAGTAAGAAGGCAATTATACTATCTTATAGTGCGGAAAATTATCTATCAAACAGTGTAGACATTCGGAACAATTGTCATTTTCCATATAAAAATTGTGTGACAAAAAACGCCATTACTTATAGGCCAACCCTATATTAGTGTGTTTGCACGCCAAACTCATGGAGTACAGGATCTGAGGGTAACTTCTTTTGGTGTTGATTTACATGTTCGCAGCGGTGCCGTTTCGCCGGAAAACTTCCGTTTGTCGAGCGGCGCGTTCGCGGCGGGGGGCGACACTCAGGCAATCGTCCCGTTTATGGTTAAGCGCGCTCGCAACGAATACAACTTCGCCAAAAACCACGTGATTCGTTTTTTGTCCATTCTTTTTACACTTTTCCCCCTCTGCAAGGTTTATCTCATTTCTGGTGGAAGAACCATGTACATGTCCATGTAGAACCAGGTATCCTGCCCTTTTTGAAGTTGAGTAAACAAAAGTAAACACGATTTGTTCCTCTTGTAAAAACCAATACTGCCTCTCCTGCTTCCAAAAAATGCACGAAGAAATGTTTTTAGTATTACTTCTATATTATTTATTTTATTATTTGTATACCAGCCGGATCGCCCGGCTAACGCCGAGCTCTCCTTCTCTTTAGCTGGCTTGGCTTCGCCAGGCGCACTTCATGATGGAAACGGAATTTGCTCACTCACTTAGCTGCTCATACTGCACTGTTTTGATCGAATCGTAATAGATGGAGCATCCCACGCACGAGCTCACGTCCAGCTGTCAAGCGAGCAGCTTGCTGCGTGCTCCTACTCAAGCGTGCGCTACGCACCCCCCACCACGTACCCCCTTCACCCGACCCTCTTCCCCCGGTCTCCCTCACCTGCATGTTCTCAGTTCCGGCAGAGCACGGGGAAGCTGGGAAGCAGGACGAAAGGTTAGATATTCCTATCTCCTCTAGCCGGCCCAGCTCTGGCACGACCCCACGCCCAGCTGCCACGCAGCTTGTGCAATGGCTTGAGTGTAGTAAATGGTTTTCTTATATTGTTGAGGGTATCATCACAATCAAACCGACATCTTACCATTAGTTTGTTACTTTATTATGGATTAGCTTGCACTTTTGCTAGCGGTTGTATCCTCTTCTCTTGCTGCATGCATTCAAGCGTGCGCTACGCACTCCCCCTTCCTCCGACCACCGCACCCAATTCACCCACCCCATTCCTCCTGCCTCAGTCCCTGCACGTGCTCAGGTCCAGCTGAGCACGTGCAGGTGAAGGAAGCAGAGGGGGGACGCCTGCCCCTGCACGAGCACACGTCCAGCTGCCACGGCAGCAGCTCGTGCAATGGCTCGGAGT
>MU912520.1:4910-45849 GCA_036418165.1 Cooperia oncophora
TCCGAACTACTCAGAGAACACGAGACTGCGATAACCATGATGAGACTTTCAAAGAGTGTATACAGTGTTCCATATTCAGGTGGTCTCGGTAGTACTACAAGCAGATCAGGGGTCTGGTAATGGGCAAGCGGTTGGCACCAGTCCTGGCTATAGTCTTCATGTCCAGGATAGAGAAGCCCCTCCTGGAGCGCCGACCTATTTCATACCGCCGGTACATAGACGACTGCCTTATTATTTGTTCTACAGCGGCAGAAATGGACACGTGCTTCAGCTTGCTGAACAACCAGGCAGAAAACATCCGATTCACCCGTGAGAAGCCAGTGAACACTTGGCTTCCCTTCCTCAATGTACAGATCCAACTTGAGCGGGGGTGCTATCGGACGAAGTGGTACCGCGGAGCGGACGCGAACGGACGCGTGACGAATATGTAGGGCTTCATGGTGCGTAAAATCCTTGCGAA
Source organism: Cooperia oncophora (assembly GCA_036418165.1). Classification (NCBI taxonomy): domain Eukaryota; kingdom Metazoa; phylum Nematoda; class Chromadorea; order Rhabditida; family Trichostrongylidae; genus Cooperia; species Cooperia oncophora. The sequence goes on from MU912520.1 coordinate 5,371, forward strand.
CATTGCACGAATCCACGATGTCTGTAAGCTTGAGGATTCGAAGTTGATGCACGGCAGCACGTTGACCTAAAACTGATTCAAAACCTCTATTCGAGCACAGACAACGGTATTTTCCAACATGCTCGGAAGAATGGAGTTCCAGAGATCACTAAATCAATAATTTACACATTTTGCTGTTGGAACGAATTAAAGGGAGAAGTGCAGAGATAACAGAAAGTGTTGATAGTGAACCCCTTTGAATGTGAGGAAATCGAGTTACTGAGCTCTAAAGAGTGCAAGATGAAAGAAGAAGGTAGGAGCAGGATTATAGCATCAAGAATCAATGGAACTAAAATGCGGGAGACAACTGTTTCCCAGTGGGTTCCCTGTGCTCGAGGGGCACGTTCAATATCATATACCATTCGTCCAGAGTTAACTGCTTCTGCTTGATAAACAAATTGTAACATTTCTTATTGACATTAATGCTGCCGCATTCTTTGGGGCCAACAGTCGTCGTCTCTCACGACGATACCGTCCCTCGTCGTGTCACAGTTTAAGGCAACGATTCCTCGTTAGGCCCCCCCCTCTCTTGATACGGGGTCCAGCTGATCTGCGTCAGATAGGAACCCTCTCTCTTCATCCTTCCAGCGTCCAAGATGAGACATCGTTTCAACATATGTGTTGGTTTCCATCTTATAAATATACAGTCGGATCGGCCGGCTTCGCCGACCGATCCTCCTTCCGCGTATGAAGTGGGTCTCGATGAGAAGTTTTCCATGAGAGGGAGGGCCAGTCAGATGGGCCGGCTTCGCCGAGCGAATGGTCGAAAAAAATATTGTTTTGAGAAGTACCGCACTTTCCTTTTCACTTCTTGTATATACCTCCCCCCCCTCCTCCCAGAAGACAGTCGTGAAAATTTTCTATGCGGCACTCCCCTTAGTGATGAGGAATCGCAGAATAAATATTGCCGACGGTACCAACCATTTGGTATACTCCCTACGGTTATCCTTCACTAACTTCATCTGCCAAACCATTGCTCAGTGTCACGTTGCTCCCCATTTCGTAGGGTTTTTCGGGTGCGTTTCGATGGTTTTTGCCCTCGGCACCGTCCACTTCGGCGAACGCCCCAACCATCAGGGGTGTGCTTCATCGATTTCGTCCGCCAACTGATTGCCTATCGTTTGCCACTTCTCCCACTCTCCGAGCTCTTTTGGAACCGAAGTACGATTTTTTTGAAGCTTTCGTAGCAAGCACCGCCCACCTATAGAACGCCCCGCCCAGAATGGGTTTGTCTCACTCATTTCGTCCGTCAACTACCTGCCTATCGTTTGCCACTTTTTCCACTCTCGGGGCTCTTGGAACCGAAATACGAATTTTTGAAAATGTAGCTCACTAATGTGCGCACGCCCCGCCCACAGCATCGGGGCTTAGATTAGTTCATAAGTGTTCCGTACGTCTTGACCCATGCCCTACCACCCTTGTCCCGCCCCCTCTAACTGGCTCTTCAGGCGATTCCGAATTTCGGGACAGACAGAAAGACCGACAGACAGACTTACAGACAGACAGACGTTGCCGTTTATTTATAGTGGGATCGTAACTCATCGTTGTCATGAAACGTCTAAAATCTCCGGGGTCTAAACCATACAAAACCACTGAACCACCCCACACTGTTGCCGTTATAGCGAAAGCCATTGATAACTTAAGGTGAGAAGGAAAAGTTTTTTTTCCAACAGAGTTTCGTGCTAATACATCTTCTGAGAGACCATAACATCGAGTAAGTACATTAATTTCAGTTGTAACCCAGATTCTAATGATTACGTGGAAGTGCATTCGCAAGAAGTCGTCGCTGTACAAAACTGTCTGAGGTAGGTGCCCTAAATTTCTTTGTCCTCTTTTGCGTTTCTACCATTTTTTTATCATGAATCATACCGCGACACTTCGATGATTTTTAACGAATTAAGGGTAATAATATGCAAACCCGGAAAAGATTATCAGTTGTGTGAACCAGATTCAATCAAAGTGTATCTACCATACTCACAAAAGCTCCTAACTAAAAGCTCTGCTGATAAAGGCGAGTCAAATAGATTTACGGTAAGATTGTTGATGCACTACTTTGTCTTAACTGAGTATGAATAACCATATCAATTGACAAAACATCTTCAGGTCTCTAAGGGTGAAATTGTATTCACGCATGATCCGGGCTGTCTTTTGCAATTCCCTGGAACGCACTTATTACGACACAGGTGATCAAGGCCTTCTTCTTCGTCATGCGCCATGATAGGCAGACTTTGCGATAAGCCAAAAAAATTCGTAGATAGGGGGAGTGGAAACAGAAGTGTAAATGCTAGTTGGCCCGGGAAGCAGAAAGAAAGGGAACCCTCAAAAACGTCCGATTTGTGCCAAGAGGGAGACAAAGAATCGATGTGGATCTTAGGCAAGATGGCAGAAGAAGCAGCGAGAGGACATGCAAACGAGCAGGGCCTCAGACAAGACACCTATCACATCTATCGCTGTGGGCGGAGTCACGTCAGCAAACTTGTCTTCACCGCCGCTACCTCAGCGCTTTCTAACGTGAGCCTCACACAGGTCTGTTCGTTGCGGTCTGCACCAGGCCTTTGTAGGATGAGCTTAGACAGTCATGACTGACCGAGGCTCTGTCTTCAACATGTTCCAAATCAGTGCTGAACACATGTACGGATTATGTACTCCTTTTCATCCATAGTTCATAAGTAATTTCCTCAGCCTTCCAATTGCTTCTGAGGTGTGTATCCTCCGTAACCGAAAACATGTTTTGACAACATTAGGACATGAAACAAAAGCCGTATCAACCAAATGAAACACACCATGGAGATAAATCCATGACACACCATGTGTGTCACGCGGCCCGGAGCGTGTTAACTACGTGACAGTGATGCCAGATGGATGTGAAATTTCCGGCTGCTCTCCAATTCCTTAGAATGTGCAACGGTTTTTGCTGATTTTAAAACACAGGTATCTCAACAGCTTTGCAGCAATTTAGTGCAGTTATGATCCCTGCGAACATTACTCCTTTAACGCGGCACCGTTACGAGCGCGGCCAGAATAGCCTTGTGGAAATTATGATGTTAGCTTGAGCGCGCTACAATCAATCCTCCGCTCGGAAATTCAGTTCTACAATAAGAACAACTCGCAGGTGAGGTCAAGGTCACGATGGGTAGAGCATGGGAGAAAATATAAATAATACCCGTGACCAGTGGGAAACCCCGCCTACAGTGGTTGGGGCGTGCGCCGAAAGTTGGCGATGTCACTGAAAAAATCATAATTCGGCTCTAAGCAGTCCTGAGGTGGGGGGAAAAAGTGGAATAACGTTAGCAAAGCGTTGACCGACCAAAAAGAGACACACCCGAGACGGGCGGGGCGTACTGGAAACGGGCGGTGCTTTCGGTTTCACTGAAAGAGCCATAATTCGGCTTCACAGCAGTCCCGAGATAGGAGAAAGGTGAGTTAGTGCTACCAAAGAGTTGACCCATCAAATGGAGGAGTCACATCGGAAATGGGCTTGGCGTACTCGAGGTATGTGGTGCTTCCCATGGATATCGTTACTCAGTTCCCGAGAGAGTTTAGAGATTGCAAAAAAGTCCATGGCGAAGACAACCATCTGGCGAGAAACAGTCATATCTGCGATGTGCGGACCCACTTACAGTGGGAGGGGCATGGCCTCAAACATAAGGTATTATTTTGAAAAATTGCAAGTTTGGTCCTAGAGCACTGCAGACAACACAAAGAAGTATATCATGGTCCCCAACTGGTTACCCTAAGAAGTGCGAGGCAGGCTTGTTGTGGGCGGAGCTGCATCGAGGCAGGCGGAGTTAGGTATAAGAATTCGTAAAACGCTTCAAGAGCTCCTCAGACACCGGGATAAAGTGAATTATGGTTCTCAAGTGGTCACCCGTTGGGGAGTGCGAGGCAATCCCGTTGCGGGCGGAACGCGGAGGGCTAGGCGGAGCCTAACGAACAATCTTCAAAACGTTCCCAGAACAGTCCAGACATCGCAAACGGTGAGCAAAGATGTGCAATACCTCGACTATTGAAGTAAGATGGACACGCCCATTGAGAGCGAGGCAGTTGTCGAAGCGGGAGAGGAAAAATTCAGAAATCTGCGAGTTGCTTGCACCACCGGGAACTGAACTGAAGCTCATAAGGGGTCAGCGGATGAAAGGGCAGACATCCTCAGAAGCGGGCCGTACTCGAGATGGGCGGTGCTTGCTACAGAATTTTACAAATTGGACCTGAGCGACTTCAGAGATCGGTAAAAGTTGTTGGAGAAAAGAGACAGGCGAAAGCTGAATGTGTTTCCGGTGTATAGAGATCCGTTCACAGTGGACTGAGGGTGCCCTCAAGCACGAGCTACCTGTTTTTACTGAGCTTCAGTGATCGGCAGCCATACACTTACCCACCACTCGTCGTTAGTACATTCGATACCACTTGGCTCGCCAACTGACATCGGCGCGCCTCTGCGATGCGGCCTGGCCTTGTCGGGCGACCGTGGCTTCGTCTCACCTACCTGCTTTCGTACTTTGTTGAATGCACGACTTATACCCAGCTTCTATCATCTCTGCACTTCATCAACGCTCCCACAATTCCTTGTGCAGTAATAGTGTTGAAAATAGAGAGTATGATGTTACTGGTAAAGGAGCGTTAGACATCTTTTCAGATAACTAGGTATACATACATTTGGAAGAAGGTCTTCTTCTCCCTAGCGTTCCCGCGCCGTCGCAGGGTCCGCTGTTCGTGTTAGATGTCGCCACTTGTTCCGATCTACAGCATCTTCTGCTGTGGCTTTCACTTCAGTGAGGTCCTTCTTGATGACGTCCCTCCATCTTTGCTTTGTGGCTCCTCGTGGTCGCTTACCCTCTGCTTCGAATTCCAATGCCTTCCTTATTGGGTGGTCCTTCGACCTTCTCAGCACGTGCCCATACCATCGCAGTCGTTGCTCTCGTGCCTTCAGCTGGATCGGAGCGGTCTGTGTGACCGTCCTGACGTCCTCGTTTCTGACTCTGTCGAGTCGTGTCCAGCCGCAGGCCCATCTCAGCATCCTCATTTCAGCTGAGTGGAGCTGCCTTTCATGCTCCTGCAGATGGGCGCCGCACTCACTGCCGTTAGAGCATTGTAGGTCTCACCACGCTCGGTACCCTTGCCCTTGAGGCGTTCCTCGAGCACCGCCGGCGCACAGGATGCGGTGGATCGCTCCATTTCATCCAGGCTGCGTGTATTCGGGTGGCTTCACCGCCTGGTCCACGCTGCCATTAGCTGCTAGGTCGCTCCCCAGGGTACGTGAAAGTCTTCGACCGTTTCGATGCTCTCGCCGTGAACGATCTACGATGGGTTCGGTACACTCCTCGGAGGTAGGAACTTGGTTTTTCCTTTAGCGTTAGCCGGAGTCCATTCTTAGCGAGTACATCCTGCCACCGCTGCACCATGTCCTGGAGTTCCTCCCTGCTGTCCGCTATCAGGGCGATGTCGTCAGCGTAGAGGATGGTCTTCAGTGGTCCCTCCATGAGTTCTTTTGCCATGACATCCAGAGTCAGTAGGAAGAGGAACGGGCTTGAGGGCTGATCCTTGGTAGCCCAACCGTGATGTTTACCTCCTTCGTCAAGCCGTGCGGGGTGGCGTAGCAGCTTGCTTTAGCCCATCATACATATCCTTCACTATGGAGACGCAGGTGCTCCGGAATTTTAGGTTCTCTGAGCGCTCTCCAGAGTACAGGTCGAGGTAGACGGTCGAATGCCTTCTCAAGGTCCAGGAAGGCTAGGTAGCAGGGTCGCCGCTTCTCTCGGTACTTTCCATCAGCTGTCTGGCGATGAAGATGGCATCTGTGGTGGACCCTCTTGGCAGTGAAGCCGAACTGTTCCTGCGAGATAGGGACAAGTTCCCTCGCCTAGTGTTGACCAGGCGCTCGTACAGCTTCATGGTATGGGGAGTCAGCTTGATCCGCGGTAGTTGAGCAGCTCCGTCGCGTCCCCTTTCTGTTTGAAAGATAGGGACGATTGTGCTGCTTCTCACGCATACTGGCATCCTTCTTCAGGCCGTTACATTGTTTAGGAAGTCTGTTAGCCAACTCACCCACAACTCTCCCAGGGCCTTTCATGGCCTCTATCGGTACCCGCGTCTGGGCCCACTGCTTTCCCAGCTTTCATTCTCCCTAGTTCCCGGCGAACTTCATCTTCGTCCGAGGGCGTTATGGGACCTGCCGTCGCCTCTATGTGTGGGCTGTCCTTGCGGGAATTCTTCGTTCAGGAGTCCCTCGAAGTATTCTTCCCACCGCTCTTCTTGACCTGGGCTGGTTTCCTGAGAATGGCTCCGTTGATGCTCTTCACAGTCTTTACGACCCTGATGTCCTGGAGCCGCGGATGCCGAGCTTTAGCCAGGCGGAAGACGAACTTGTCTCCTTCTCGCTCTCCAGCTTCTCGTATAGGGCGTCCATTTCGTATTCTTGGCCTTCGCAACGGCCGCCTTAGCGAGTGCGCTTGCAGCTCTTGTAGGCAGCATAGTCTTCTGGGGTCGCGTGTCTTCTGCCAGCGTTTGTACACGCTTCTTCTCTGCTTGAACGATCCTCTGGACTTCCTCGTTCCAGAACCAGGCTGCCTTGTCTCTCTGATACCCACCTCGCGTCTCTCCGCAGGACTTTTCTTGGACACTGTAGCATGACCCCTGCTGCATAGGTCCAGGTGTCCTGGACTGGCCCATGTGGGTCTGGGAGCCCAGCCTCAGTATTTTTCTGCCAAGGCTATCCTTTTCTGCTTGCCCATTTTCCACCACCGGATTCTCCGCTCCGCTCTCACCCTCGTCTTTTTGGGGAGGTCTATGGCGATGTCTGCCAGGAGAGGTCTGTGCTGAGGGGCCGCAGCTCTTCCCCGGGCAGTACCTTGATATTCCTTGACGGTTTTGAGAGACGATCTTCTGACCAGGATATGGTCGATTTCCCGTTTGTCTCCCTCCACTGTGCTGTTAGGTTATCTTCTGAGTCCTCCTTTTCGCGGAAGGTGCTGCAGATTGCTAAGTCGTGGCTGTGGCTAGGTCAAGGATTCGTTCTCCCTCAGCGTTCCTTGTCCCTATTCCTTGCCCTGCCGTGCACCCTTTCTAGACCTCTTCTGTCATTTCCTACATGGCCATTCAGATCCCAGCTATGGTGAGGTAGTCATCTTCCGGAACCGATCTTATGGCCTCGTCTAGGGCAGGTAGAACTCATCCTTTTCCTCCTCCGGAGCAACCGGATTGTGGTGCGTACACGGTCAGTACTGTCCAGTAACCCTCCTTCGTGTCCATTCTCACTGCCAATGATCCGATCACTTGTTCTGTTCACAGAGGCGACGCAGTCCTTCAGGGATTCTGTCACCGCTATGGCCCCCCCATTCCGTTTGGTGTCTGGCTCCATTGTAGAAGAGTTTGATGCCTTCTCCGATCTCGCGGGCCTTCGCACCCTTCCATCGTGTTTCCTGAAGGCATAGGACTTGGATATTCCTCCGTTCTCATGAGGGTCTGCAACTTCACGAGACTTCCCGGTAAGTGACCCACGTTTAGGGTCCCAATTCGAACTAGCTTCTTTGGCCGAGGTCGTTCACCCCCTCGGTAGCCCCGCATACTGACCACAGAACTCGGGCGAGGGTTCTGCGCGCCACTTCCGGGTGACGTCCTAGCATTAACACTGATTCTATTGCGACTTTTCATGATTGTTGTGACGGGTTCCTCCATCCGCCACGGCCTGTCAACCTGGGCCTGACGCTGGTATCGTCCCCATTTTTGCAATTTTTGCAAGGCAGGTTTGTGCCTCGGCAGGGCATTTGGAAGAAGGTAAGCGCGGGGAAGCCGCGTCTGCCCAGCAAAGCAGGGCTGCATCACAGAAAGAGGCGCGCCGTCGTCAGCCGGCGAGGCAACTGGTATTTAGATAATGGAGTATCCTTGCATCATTGTGTTTTTTCTGCTCGCTCCAAACGAAGCCTGCTGGAAAATCCATGTGCTATGAGACTTGGGGTTGACTTAACCCTTTAACGCCGAATGACTAGCTGGTTCAGTGGATCATTGGAAGAGAGAGCGAGAGTGAGCACGAGACTTCATCCCCGTTCGAGGGGCATCATTGTCGGTGACGATGATATAATCCATACGGGTTACACATACAGGGCACACCATTAATTGGGGATTTCGCTCGAGTCTGTACGCCCTCCCCCCACTTTAAAGGTGGCTCGATACGACCTCCCTCCCTTTCCCATCCTCCCATCTTACCTACCGCTTCCATAGATTTTACCAACTTCAAGTCTTTTCTGAACCTTCCGGCAATTTACCTAGTTTTTCCCAGAACTTTCGAGCGGAAAGAGGGCAGGGCGGAGGGAGGGGGCCACCGTTAACAAATCTTTTTTCCGAATAGGGAATTTTCCATGGGCACATCCCGCACGCATCTACGTACTTACAAAATTATGTCAGCTTATTAATATTTTTTGTTAATTTCAGAATAGTTTAATGATTAAATTTCTGCATTTTTACATATGCGGGTTCTCTACAAAGCATGTTTTGCTTTACAGGCCTAACCACTCTGACACCTTCGCGCTGTTCGGTACTGATTGCCCTTTTCATTACGATCCTCTACCACTTCAGCGATCAAATGCGACCACACAGGAATCCAAGGATGATGTGCCCTGTACCATAGGCAGGAACGCTACGCAGCTAACATCACTTGTAGCTGCGCTTATACGCCATACCGTTTCAACGTGTGTGTCCCTCACAAGAGAGGTTATTCAGGTTAAGGCGCGCTTTTTAGAAATGGTTTGTTGCATGATATAGGGGTACAGAAATAAGTTTTGTTTTTGCTATGCGTTTACGGGAATGCCAAAGAATGAGTGAAAAAAAGAAAGGACGATTCTATTCCTCGGCTCTGTTCTAGCTGTAACTTTCAGTATCTGTGGTTCATAAGATTTTCCTTTACTACGCATCGGAAAGAGAGCATAATAAAGTCAAAAAGAAAGTACCTACACTCTACTTCGCTGCGGACGGTTGGGCGTGTCAGCCAGTATGAGTGTGTCACCCTCTTCAAGTTGTTCTCTGTCTTCTTGTTGAAACGGGCATGCGACAAAAAGCAGTAGAAAACAAGTAATACGAAAGTTGTGATACAGTATTGTCGTTTGCTCGCTTGAACAACTCGTGGAGAACGAGTTTGGCACACCGCCGAACGCAGCCGCACGAACACGCCCAACCGTCCGCAATGAACCACACTATATGATGTCATGGAGAGAGGTTCTATTGAAGTTACTTCAACGATTCCCGCAGGATCCCATGTTCGACGGATGGTGTAGTGAATAGTGCGATGGGCTCTCGAACGGCGGTGTAGTTTCTGGAACGGGTCCGGTTGGAGACTGGTTTTTGCATTTTTCGGATTTACGTCGCCCTGTGTTCTTGTGTGCGTAATGATGTATATAACACGGATATATGCCACTCAAGGGTTCCTTTTATGCAGTAATAGTTCACGAATCGGTCCTACTTAACTACGGCGCATTCGAAACACTACTGAGAATACTCTTGCTGAAAATTGGGTCATTCGACGCCTTACTCGCGAGTACGACTCTCTTTTGACCACGGCGCAACTTGTCGCCGATTTGTTGCAGGAGTTTTCTTGCACTGAAATCGTTGTCAACCCGCACGCGTGGGCTGTTTGGAGCCACGCTGGAGCCAAATGGCCTCGGCGTTTAGAATAAGTGTCAAAACTAGTTCCTGGAGGCTCTGGTGATAATGGAACGACCACTTGGTTGGTAGTGGCACCCGATCAACGCACGCAGCGGAACTGCTCTACTACACCTTTTCAGCTGCAGATATTGTGCAATACATATATCTGCCCTTTTTTCAGTTCAGTTGGTAATTACGAGTGTATATACTAGCAAATAGAAAGGTCCAGGTATCGCAGTTGGATAACGACTTCTACAGGATGCTGTTAGCCACCACTTCAACAAGGCCTATCACCATAGCTCGAACAGCTCGTGGAGAAAACTTTTGCTGAAACTATGTATATAGGGATCTATCAATGGTCCTGATCACATATCTGACCTTCACAATTGGCGCGAAAGCCATTTGGCGCCAACATGGCTCTGGATTCACTTTATATGCGGGGTGGGATGCTGCGAGATCGCCGGAGAAACTTAAATGCTACCTCACTATGTACCAGTTCTAGGTAATTTTTCACCTTTACTAGTGTAGTTTCCAATGCAGAGTCGACGGAGATCTCATTTGCCATGCATACTCAACATTAGAAATAGGAAAGAGCCTAGAAAAATGGCTCAGAATCGCTTCTCTCTCGCAAACGTTTCATTCATTTCTTTGGCATTACCAGGAACGCATAGCAAAAACGAAACCCATTTCTGTGATTTTACGGACCCCTACAACATGCAACAAATCTTTTAAAGAGCGCGCCATAACCTGAATGGCTTCCTTTGTCAGAGGGTGCTCTACTCCTTCAGAAAGTGTGAAACTTCAGATTAACTTTCATAAACAGGTGAAGTGTATGATGGGAGGTGTTATAGTTGTAGCCTTTAAATCTTGAGTATGCTATGGGTTTCTGCATGTGTGATGAATGCGGACGCTGTTTTCAATGCAAGCTTATATGTAAACGTGAACACATTAAGTCATTAAGTCATGGAAACTGTTTGATAAAAATGCCGTCGACTTCGGGACTCGAACCTCCCTCTCTTCAGAGGTCATCCAACACTTTCGAAGGTTTATTTCAGGTTTCAAAACAAAAACAAGGTGCAGCGAGACATACTGAAGAATTATCCAGGATTTTACCTGCAGCCTGCGTTGTACACCAAGAGGGTAAGAGATTTTACCATGTTCGCTATCTGTAACATAGCAGTTATAGAAGATGCTAGGTGTTCCAGTTGCCAAGTTCGTTATTCTTGAAACCTGCGCCCTTTCCGCACAATGGGTTTTCTTATTGCTGTGCCACCCAGGTTTGGTGCAATGGAACCGGGTCGAAGTTTCCACCAACTCGTCGTTTTTAAAAATGAGAATGAAACTATTCGCAAATTACCTTGCCGAGCCGTATCGTATTGAACCGATTGCGAGAACGACGTGAAGTCTCACTCAGAGGAACATCTCGGATGATTTCGTCTTCTACGCTTCATCCAGCATCGTCTCCCGCTTGATATAACGAGGACCGTGGGATAAATGAGGCACACTGCATTCAAGTCGTGAAACGTGAAAAACGCTGTGTTCGCATAATCCACATGGAGGAGTGGAAGACAACAATTCATTTGTAACTGCAATGCACTCCGATTGTTCGCCTCAGAATTCTCACAAAGATATAGGAAGATTTCAAAATTTTCCCGCACTGACGTCCTCTCCATTGCGCAAATCAGCTCTTGCCGTTTAATAGGTCTCGTTTATCCCTTGTTGTTATCGGGAGGCGACGCTGGTTGATCCATGGCATGTGAAATCGATTGTTGGGTGTTTCTCTACTATGAAGTTTCCTTGGGAGTTATCGCAAGTAGTCTATTACGATAAGCTTCGACCAGGAAGATTACAAGCAGAATAGAGAACTCGGAGCTATTTCAGATCCCAAAAACGACGAATTACCTAAAAAGTTGACCAAATGAGCGGTTCCATCGTGTCAAATCTGTGAAGCAAAATAACGTTTGTAAACTTCCTCTTGAGCTTCTTGATATGCGAAGCTAGGTAGTAGCTATTGATTGTAACATCACAACTTGTCGAGGGCGGCGAGCGCAGCGCGCCACGAGCCCGCCTGCGGCTGCCTTGCTCTACCAATGGCGATCGGGAAAAGATCAGTTCAGGAGGCAAACAACCAATGGTGGCAATGCCGCAGGTCGCCACCACCATTTGCGACCCGACTGGTTACGGTGATATCAAGTATATCTGTCGTTATCCGTCGGCCACGCTTTTAGAATTTCACTGGCCTACAAAGAAACGTAGTAAAGTGGTGACGTCAAAAAATAAGAGGTTGCTGCAAACATCTGCGCAGAGGTGTTCTGCATCACGGCAGACTGAGTTATCTACCTTCTGAGAAATCACAGTCACAGTTCTCAATGATATGTGCACCGCTTGCGCCTTGGGACGTTGAGCCCCATCCTAGATGACTTTGGAGGGATTTTTGCAGAGCGATTTTTTTACAAAAACCTCTAAACACAGTCCACAATACAACAGCACGTCGAACAGTTCAGCGGAACCAGCTTTTGCGGTAGCATCACCGAATTGTTAGAAACGTTGATTCATAGGATCGATAGTTCTGATGAGCGTCGATGGATACATACAATATACATATACAACATACAATATACATATATAATATGCAATATACAATTTTGCTGATCAAGTAAAGAAATAGTATAACAAGTAGAACGACTACAACGGCAAAGCTAATTACTCCGAAAAAGCTTTCCGTTTCCCAATGTTGACTAACATCGAATATTTAAAAGGATAAAGGATAAAGTCTTCGCCGTTAATCAATCCCTTTTGTGGGATGTGGCACGCATTCTACTTCTATTCAGAATCGTAGTGGCTTAATGCGATGTGGCATATACAATCTGGGCACAGCATCGTTGTGTGAAACACATAGGGGGGGGGGGGTCGTACTTTTGCTTGGTGGGGGGGTCGTGGCGCGGACCCTATTCGGAGGGGGGGGGGTCGTACGTCGACACCGACATTTCGCCTATCCCTATGCTGTACCCTGTATACAATGACTTGCGGTGGCCAGCCGATATACAAGTCAGTGTTTTATCCTCCCAGGCGAATCTGGTACCAATTTACCGCCCCGGAGGGTACGAAGGCTTGGTTGGCCTGGGCGGTGTCGACCCGGGACTCGAACCCGGCGCCGCGCGAGTGGTAAGCGCGCCACTTGTCACTACACCACACTCCGAACCACTTATCGAATAGTTACACCTGTATAATCTCGGTTACCGTCGATTATCAAGCTGTTCTAGTGTTCGCCAGTAACGTCTCCGTCCTGCAACGCAAACTTATCAATTCGTTCTTTGTGCTCGCGGGACACGATAAAGACATTTAGAGCTTTCACGAAGTCCAAGTTCGAGAAGATGCCCTCAAAGGTACTTGTTTGACGCCGGTATCGCTTTGGTCTAGCGGTCACCTTAGAAACGTATGACACGCCCCTACCACCTGACCTTCGGACCTTTGGCATTTGCGGTTGCGGATTGTCGAGCCCCTCTCTCCACGTCGAAGATGATCTTCTTATAGAGTGGCGGGATCCTGACTGAAGTTGCTGTAGAGCTCGCGAAGAATATTCATGTTTTGGGTCTGCCAAGGGCTTAATAAATAATATTAATAATAAATAATAATAATAATAATCTTAATAACCGCTTCTGTTCTGAGCGAAGTCGAAGGCATGCTTTGAAGACACAGTACGATCACACATACTTCGGGTGTGCGTGACTATCAAGCCCCCCCCCCAACTGTCAAAGCGTAGCGGTTTCCCCGTTCTAACATGCGCAGGAATGGAAATACAGGACCGTGAAACACGCTAACTTTTCCATGCTCCCATGCTCCGACCAATGCTTTTTGTGGCGCGAACTCCCGTTCATGCTAACAGCCGTCGTGTGCGCGCGTGTCGCGTGCAGCTCTCTTGGCATTTTGCCAAGCCCTGTAATTGCGCTTTAGAATACAAGTGAAACGCAATTTCCTGATGCGGATAACATTTTAGGTGCTGCTAAATAAGAGCCGAAGATGATGACGAGGGCCAGAACTCAAGAGCAACTGTGCTGCTTCTGCAACACCCCTCAGAGGCCGCACATTCCCAGAAAACATGACAATAAAAACGGCCTAAGCGTCCCACTCGCCTCAGTTCAAAGTACACTGCGTACCAAAAGTATAGTTCCACCCATAAATCTCGCAATATCCCGCCCTACACGACGTTTTCGAAAAAAGCCTTTAGATAAAAAAAATGGGCACCATTGAACTATTCCTACCCCAAAAACCCAAAAAATTTTTCGCTGAAACGTCGCCTATAGCTGTAATTCGATGCGCTGATCACGTATGTCGCATCCATCTCAAGCGCTGGCGTCATTTCGCGCCATTATGCGCCCATTTGGCGCCCACCACTTTTTTCACCGAAGTTGGTGAAAACTTGCGTATGGGGGTTAATTGACATCTTGGTCACGAATATCACACTGGTTTCGAGTGCTGGCGCCATTTGGCGCCATTATGCGCCAGTATGGCAACAATTTGGCGCGTAATGGCGCCAAGTGACGCCAGCGCCAAAAATAAATGTTGGATTCGTAATCGGCACCTCAATTAACCCCAATATTCAAGTTTCCATCAACTTTGGTGAAAAAAGTGGTGTACGCCAAATTGGTGCATAATGGCGCCAAATGACGCCAGCGCTCAAAACGGATGTGAAATTCGTAGCATCGAATTACATCTACAGGCAACGTTTCAGCGATAAAAATTTTTCTGAGGTCTTGGGGTGGGAATAGTTCAATAGTGCCAAAAAATGTAGTAGTTACCAGTGCCAGTTTGCATGCCAACACCGAGCACTGACTTTCCGGAGCGACTTCAATTTTCTTTATTTTTTAAAAATTTTTCACTTTGACAATGTCCCAAAATATAGTTCCACTGAACAAATCGATTCATAAACAACAAGTGTACAGTAAAATGAATGAATTGTTAAGGCTATAATCTATTGCAGCCCGATTCCTTTGAATAAGTTGGAAAATGCGGTTGTCTATGCTCGAATAGAGGTTTCAAATCAGTTTTCGGTCGACATGCTGCCATGCATCAATTATTGACTTCTTGAGCTCACGGAACTTGTAAAATTGTGCACTGTTCTCATAGATCTTGCGTACCATGAAGCCTCACACACTTGCGATTGGGTTTGAGTCAGGACTGTTCGCTGGCCAGGGCAAAAGAGCGATTTGATGACGACTGAACCACGCTCGAGTGTTTCGGCTGACATGAACATGTGCATCTCTTGGCACCAAAATAGGACTTTCCATCGAGGCGATGGCACCCCAGGCCATGAGATCACATCCACTGAAGTTCCACCCGGAAAAATGAAACTTGTCTTCCTCAGGTCGCGCCAGCGCAATCGCTTTCGCCTGTTGCAGTTGAATTTCCTCTCATTAGAAAAACGACCACGAGAAAAAAAAACAAAAAAAGCAACACAGACAACAGCAGGGCACCGCAGCTAAAATACTACCTCATTAATCGGTTCGGCCAACACCTTCGAGCGAAGCCAATCAAGTTTTCGCGATGGTCTTTTTTGTTCGAAACAGTGCCTAACTCATATTCCTCCTGTAGGTGAACTCAGGAGTTTTTCAAAACACGCCGAAGAGTCTCCTTCGAGACGTTAAGCCTCGAAGTTTGACTTTGTTTTCATGCACGACCTTGTGCAGTTCGATGCTTCTCTCAAAGTACGGCGCTTTTCTCCATCAGAGAGCAAAGGAGAGCGCCCAGAGCTCTTCTTGATTCCATATCGTGCGAGTTCCCTGACAAAGTTATTGATAATGTGATCACTGCGGCCACTCCTTACGATTTGATGTATTCAACAGTCCTTGAGCCTTCTTTACGATAATCCGTTTTCCGAAGTCTGGCAAAGAATGTCCTGTCACCATAACCAGGAAAAGGAGAAAAAGTAATAATGATGAGACAGTTTTACCCGAAAAATGAGAACGTAGTGGGAAAATATGCGGCGGAACTATATTATGGGGCATTTGTCAAAGTTAGAAGTTTCCAAAAAAATGAAGAAAACTGAAGTTACTTTGGAAAGTTAGTTCTCGATGTTGGCATGCAAACTGGCACTGGTAATTACCACATTTTCTATCTAGAGGCTTCTTTGGAAACGTCCGTGTAGGGGGGGGGGATATTGTGAAATTTATAGGGGAACTATACTTTTGGTGGCGCAGTGTATTTGTGTGGCTTTGGAGCATGATTCGCGCCGGATCGCAATATTTTGCACGCGATTTTATTATTTTTGCGTTTCCTTAGTTTTTCTTTTCATTTTTTGTTTATTTACATCTACATTCGTTGTTCTTCATTTTTAGCCTTTCTCATCTTCATCGCGTTCTATTCGGACTTCGCAGAATGAGCAACACCTCAATTATTATTCGCATCAGGAAATCGCTTTGTATTAAACTAACGAGTGGGACGCTTAGGCCGTTTTAATGTTCATGTTTGTGGGAATGCGCGGCTTCTGAGGAAATATGCAGAAGCACCACAGTTGCTCTGAGTTCTGGCCCTCGTCATCATCTTCGGCTCTTATTTTGCAGCACCTAAAATCTTATCCGCATCAGGGAATTGGTTTTACTTGTATTCCAAAGGCAATTACAGGACTTGAAAGTGCAAGAAGGATGCACGCGACAACCGCGCACACGATGATGTTAGCATGAACGGGATTCGCGTCGCAAAAATATTGGCGGAGCATGGAGGAATTAACATGTTTCACGGTCCTGTATCCCATTCCTGCGCATGTTAGGACGGGGAAACCGCTACGCTTCGACAGATGGGGGCCTGATAGTCACACAACAGCGCTATATGTGATCGTATCATGTGTTTTTAAGTCGATGACCACGAGACATAACGGCTCTTGTAACGACTTATACAAACGACGTGATCCCTCCCGTCGCTCGCCGGAAGGAAAAAGAAAAGGAGCGGCTGGCCAACCCATTTCTCTTACCCGCATCATCATCCGAAGCGAACAAGCCCGATGTCATTCTTGTTATGCAGCGGGATACATTAAAGGAGATCATCGTAATACAGGAATAAAAACTGATTTCGGTCACTTTGTGAATGTTTATCACATGCATTTGTAAGTGTTTCGAAGTTGTGTATGTCATGTACACAACATGAAATTAAATCCTTCGAAAAAAAGATAAATGAAGAAGTCACAAAATTATTCTTTTCTCGACGAATAAGACTGAAAATTAGCAAGTCCAATAAACTGGATCACTTTCTGGACTCATACCGAAAGTCTCAAAAAACAAACTCTGTGAAAGAGTCAGTTTCATTCCTGCAAGCCGATCAGGTAGACCACCAGCCACTCGTATCAATCATTCCTTTTCCTTCCTTTCCTTTGAGCTAGATGCTAGCGGGATAACATAGGAGAAATTTTCGTAACCTACACACAATCCTTCCACAACTTTTGAAAGCACATTTGGGCTCAGAGCACCGAGCCGCGTTCTGTACACCTCATTGCAAATGGCTGGACCGACGTACTGATCTCCCTTGGCCATGAGGGGGCGACCAGTGTCGATTTCTTCGAGAATACCTTTTACAGCCTTCATTACTCAACTAAAATATTATTTGCTCAATTCTACGCATCCTAGGTACCTTACCGGAAAGGAAGAACACTCACTTGTTGGAACCTTCACAAAGGAGTCAACACCTCTGAATTCTATAAAATGTAATGCAGAGTGAGTCTCTTTTTACTAATGTAAGGTGTCCACGAACCTGTTTGTGAGCGTCGGGCAGCTGCGTGCCTATGGATTTGCTCTACCAGGGAGATGGGTGGGGGTGGTTTTGTACAAGAGAGTGCGGCCAACACAAGAAAATCACAAGATTCAAGGATGAAATCCGTGGAAACCAGCGATATTGCAAAGATGCGCGACATTTCGCGTCTAATATCCGTGTAAGAAGACACGGCCTATTCTTTACTTTTTCTGTGAAGAGTGGATGTAGAATTAAAGACGATAAAAGAAGTTATGAAAGTTTGGAATCCGCAAGAGGAATCCATGCTGATATGTGGCTCGGCTGCCTGGGTAGTACTGCAATATTGTCTAGTGTAGCATGGCTAGCTGAAACTTGATTTAGACTTGAAAGTTGTGTATTTGGTTTGAAAAGTCGTAAAATTTCTTTCAAAAGTCATGAACTTAAAACAAAAATGACATAAATCACATGTTCGTGTATGTAGACCTGGAGTGAGATTCAGCGAAAGATTTCCTTTCTTCACTCCCAGTGGCGTTCGTCGTTGACTGGACCACAGATGAGAACCTGTGAAACCTCTTGACTTACCGGAGAAACTACAGAGATATGTATTGTTCGGATGTTGATGGAGTTTTGAAATGCATGGCACCTATAGCTCATTTGCTGATAACATAACAGACGAGCCCTTTTGTATTCCATTTGGGTGAAGCTGTATTCTGCTCAAAAGGTCTAAACTTTCAGATGCGATCTAGGGCAGCTGTTCTATTTCCAAATGGATGCGAACCAGTTCTTCTATACCAAGATCTTAGTTGATGGGACCAAATGTGAATGGTGAGTCAATGGACTTCAAGAAGGCATTAAAAGTTCGAAGCACATGTAGAGAAATGTGAAATTCTCTGAGCATGTGACAAGACAATCGGAAGATGCCTATGGGTGGGCGTGACGAGCGTGCCGCGCCCGAAATACAAGTCATCCTTGATGGCCCTCTCCATGTAAACGGTCAAGGGATGGGAAGATTGAGTATCGTTTGTAATGGAGCCTTGTCTCCATTTGAATCGGAAAGGTTCGGTGCTCCAACGAACGACCAGCTGATAAATGGTGAAAATTAGCTCCGCATCGCCGCACGGTATGTCGCGACGCAATAAACTACGACTGTCTTGCCCGTCTCCGGGATTTTCTTGAGTCATGGTAGCGTGAACTCTAAACATCAATTAGTGCTCATTATCGTGGGTCCCTTCAGAGGGAGGATGGAGGATTCTCAGTAAGTATTTATTGACCTGAAAATGTGAGCGTACGGTAAAAGCTTCACATGTAGAGGGGGAAATATCTGCTGAGTGAATGGTATTCCAAATATTAGAAACTCGACGTACACGCCTGAAAGATTTGTTTTAGGATAAAGGTCTGCCTATACGGGCAACCAGGTGTAGCAAATAAAAAATTCACCTGCGATGATGTGGATCTTATTAACATTTACGTGAGATATGGATTCGTTGTAATGCCCGGTGCAGGTGAGTGTGAATTAATTTTTCGTAAAAATTCTATTGGTAAATCGCACATTGCGAGCTGATCACTTGTGACACTGATGACGCAGTAATATGAACGTGAGTTCAACGCACACCGCCTGGGTGTACGAATCGGTTCTGTATGTAAGGCTCATGTAACCACCTTTGCTTCCGTTAGTCATGTAGCTGCTCGAGCGGATGCCAGTAACGTCTCCATTCGTCCCCACAACAAGCTAGTGTTGCCCAGTAAGTTCTTTCTATTCGAGGGACATGACGAATATCATGCCATTAATTCAGAGCATTCGCCAAGAAGTCTGATCATCGCTTAGGCAGTCATGAAGGTGTTCTTTTGACATCCCGTGGAATCCAGTAGATGATCGCTTTGGACTAGCAGTCATCTTCGAGACAGATGACGTGCCCGGCCTACCTGACCTTGAAAACATTGGCAAATGCAGCTGCCTCCCTGATCTTTCATCCTCGACAAAGTGAGGACATCCGGACTCTCTCGATTGCGTAGAACGCAAAATTCCGTTCATCGTTCTCTCGATAGCCCGTTGGTCGACGCCGGCCGCTTGTTCATCGTGCTACGTAGAGACCAAGTCTCTAAGTTGTACACTGGGGCAGGAATTAAAGAGGCGAGCGCGGAGCCAGGTGTTTTTCGTCTTTTCCACTATTTCCTCTAAAGTCTTGGTTGCTTTCTTAGCCGCTCGCTTCCTAGCATTTAACTCGGTCCTCCTCCATGCTGAAATCTCGACCAGATACACATAGCTAGGGCATTACGTTAGGTCCGTTTAGCGGAAATGTCGCGTAAGGACCAAGCCCGGATCAAAGGAATGTGAGTAAAGAACAGAAACCACAGGCTCAAAATCCCTCGTGAGACGGAGTAGGACCTGATTAGATGCAGTTATATAGACCCAAAATGTGTAGCAAACTCGACCAGTCCCCTTCAGTGCGCATCTGATGGATTTAAGCGTAGATTTATAGGGTTACGAATTTCCTGATTCCTATCCGTGTTCAGTACAAAGTGTCTCGCGTTTTCGCGAACAAACCGGCGGTGGACGAGTTTTCCGCCTCTTCGGGGCAGTGGACGAGTTTTCCGGCTATGCGTCTGAGATTCCCCGCACCTAAGGACGCGTTTTCGCGAAAAAACCGGCGGTGGACGAGTTGTCCTCCCTTTCGGACGAGTTTTTTGCCTCTTCGGGGCAGTGTGAGTTGTCCGGCCACGCGGACGAGATTACCCGCACCTACAGACGCGAAAAACGGGAAAAATCGCGAAAAAACGAAAGAAAAATCGCGAAAAAAACCGGCATGGAGTACCCTTAGGGACGAGTTTTTTGCTCAAAAGGGCATAATGACGCCCTTCGAGCAAAAATAGCAAAAATGCCTTGCTTTCCGGCAGAGGTGCCGAAAAGCAAGGGGGCCGGCCCTTCGAAAAATGCCAGTTGGGGACGCTTCTCAAAGAAAACTGAAGTGAAGTGAAAACTGAGTGAAGTGTAACGAAAGTATGTGGACTGAAATTTGACTCTACAAAAACACCTTTTTTCCAAAATGAGACTTTTATTAGGCTGGCGGAAAAGTTCTGTCATATATGTTTGAACCCAAAATATTTGCTAACTACCTGAAGAGCCTCAACCGGTAATGTGAGCACTTATACATCAAAGAATGATCTTTCTATTGGTATCACTGGCTTGTCTCCTGCTTCTCCTTACTAAGCAATATGAACAAGAATGTTATCCGCTGCCTTTGACGCCGACCCCTCCAAGCGCTTCCTCAAACTCTTTTTTCTACCGCACTGGCGCCAGCATGACAGCTGTTGATGCCGCAATAATCGATCTGCATAAGGACGATGTCTACGATTATTCGACAATCTTCCACGACGCTAAAGGCTTCAGAGCTCCGCAGCCTACAGTTTGAATGACGAAGTGAGGTTTGGGTATACCTGTGAACTTAGCCTGACGGAGCTGTGGGTTGGTAGACTGCTGGACAAAAAAGCTGCATCATTGGTCAATCCGTATGCAAAGCAGCTACGAGAGCTGAGGCGAATCTCCGATCAGAGGGGAAAATTCGTCCGCACAGTCCGTCTTCAACGTGATGGTGCAGCCCCCTCCGTCAAAAAAAGTTCGAGCCGAACTTCATGCAAAAGAGCTGGATGGCTCTCCCCCTGCACCGGTGTACCCCAGACATTGCTCATTCTAACTGCTAGTTACCTCTCGACATAACCGTTTTATGGCCGAGAAAACCTCCTAAGCCCAAGTCAACATTGAGATGATATCCAACATTGCGTCGTGCCAGCTATATTGTAGCTATGGCATCCACGAAGTGCTCTCAAACTGGCAGGGATTCCGCAATGACAATGTAATGATTTTGATCTTGTACGCCTCTCTATCAAAAGAAAGCCTAGTTTGAAAAAATGTGACAGAACTTTCCCGCCAACCTAATACTATCCGATTCTTCGGACACAAAAACCTCAGTGTACTGTGCAACATCTTGTGACCCACTTGATTTTTTCATTACTGGAAAAATTTCTTTGTACCGGAAGTATGTGAACACTCAAGAAAAATAAAATCTTCAGAAATAAGAGAGCTAACTCCTATATGATTCCCTGCTAGTTTGGTCATTCAGTCGAGCTGCACCTGAACAAGGTTTCTCATGGTTGTCTGATGTATAGTCTCAAGCAGCAAATACTGCCACCTTGAAGCCATTTCACTACCTGCCCTTATGACAGGACTGTCAGCCCCGTCGTTTTCAAAGTGTTAGCAGTCAGTGGAACAATCAATATTCCATTTGCCGAAAACAACATGAGAATAGCTCGAGTCGCCTCAGATAACTCCCGATTCGTTAGTCGAGAGAACCCTTAAACTAGTTTGCTGACTCCGCCAGTGACCACTTTGAGCTCTCTCCTATTGAGCAAGCGTACTTAAACAGTCGTGAGGCGTGCTTGCAGATTTACTGCTTTACGAGCTAGCAAGATAGAGTTTGTCCGTGAAAACACTACAACATCATATGAGGTGGAATTCGGATAAAATGAAAAGACGCTCCGGACAGGTCTCACCTCTCTGACCCGAGTGGCCCCGATACGTAGTTGCTGATGTCCTTGAAATGCAATTTTGGAGGGATGAGCATGTGGTATACTATGGCTAGAAAAAACGAGAAATGGCGCTTGCGTTTCCAACAAGAAGCATTGACAAGAATAGGAGTAAGTTATCAAATGTCACCTTCTGTTGTTTTCGAAAAATGGTGCAGTAAACATCGCACAGCAGGAGAGCGCTGCAACATGTTGTTGGCGTTGGCGACCTTTACAGCAAGGAAATTGGTCCTGCGCAAGGGTAAGAATGTGGTAGATTGGTCAGGTAGTTCTCCTGGCTGTTATCATTTCGAAAATTCCAGGATCACACTTCAGCGTATACCTTAATAGGCAACAGTGAAATGCGGTTTATGTCTTCAAGACAGCAACATTTGCTGCTTGAGACGCTATACATGAAATAACCATGACAAACCGTTGCCGGATGAAATGAACAGGCTAGCACGGAATCACTTAAGAGCTACCAATCTTTGGTCCCAGAGAGGTTGTTTTTAATTTTCCCCACAAACCTCCACATTTCTTTGGTGCAAAGAAGATTTCTCTTACAATAAAAAAAATTAAGATGCTGCGAGGTGGAGCATATAGAGGTTCTGGTCTCCGAGGAGCTAAACAGTGAAGGTTCGTCATATATGGCGAAAATAGAAAATGTTCTTCTTGAGTCAAAACTTGAGCTGTCCACACACTTTAGTTATGCACTATTACATACATTCCTTCCTCCGAATTTTCCATTGTCGTGGGCGATGACAATCCTTCCGAGCTACTGGTGGAATGAATCTTCTTCTTGAGTTGCTGGCTGCCCAGAAATTTGATTTTTTTTCATAATATCTAAGAGCAGCAATTTGTCAAAATATTCTCTTTTGCATCTCCTTCCTATTAGGTTTGAGGGGGAAGTTCCGTCATATTTTTCAGAATGAGACTTCTATTTAATAGAGAGACGTGTGGAAATGAAACTGCGCAGGATTTTTCTTGCCGTGTTCTTGCCAGCTTCGCAGCACTTTTCGAGTGCCACCGCTGGTAGTGCAGGCTGCTGCGCCTCCAATTCGGACATCTTGATTTTGACTTACAATCAGGCTCGGGTCATGAAGCTTTACTCCTCCATGCGGGTCAGTTAAGGAGTCAACAGGCATTTGGGGCCATATTCGGGCTACAGTGATATAAAGGGAAAGAATTCAACTTTATTGCATGAGGCTCGGTTCGAATTTTCCGAAGGGTGTGGGCTGAACTCTCATGTTGAAGGCAGACTGTATGGACAAATTTTCCGTCTGATCGGCGATTCGCTTAAAATCCTGCAACTGCTTTTTAGGGATTCATCGAGGGAGCAGCTTCTTCATCCAGTAGTTGCGCATGCTGCAGCTTCATCAAACTGAGTTCAAATCGACATCCAAACCTTACCACCTCGTCTTCGAAAGTTTACTCTCCCGCTTTAGAGCATCAGCATCGTGGAAGATCGAACATAATTGGTAACAACGTCCCTATGCACCTCCTTTGCTTTGGTACCGGCAGCTGCCATGCTCGCGTCAAAGTGGTAGAAGAAAGATTTTGAAGGAGGGCCGGTATTAATGGTATGAGATGCCATTCTTGTCCACATTGCAAACGAAGAAGATGTAGGAGTCGAGTTAGTAGTAGCTATAGGAAAGGGTATCACGTAGTATGCTTGCATTATCGATCACTTATTTATCATCATTTTTATCATTATCGATCTTCAGATAATGGGCAGGTATTTCAAATTTGGAAGCTATGAAATAACTTTTCTGCTAACCAGCTTTATTCAGTCTTTGCGCCGTAACTTACCAAATGTTCGTGTGTACTGACAGCCACGTGTTAAACTGATCATAATCGAATGAACAACTTATTTTACCTCATAAACGTGAAAATCAATAAATGAAAACCAACACATCTATCAAAAAGACATCGAGATTACCTGCGGCTATTCACTAAAAATGTAATCTAACTAGGCAAGGTTACCAGGTCGAAGTGGCCATTTGTAATGTGATGTAGCTTACGGAACGTGGTTTTGGACGGTGATCTCAAATCTGCCGTCGAAATTTGCAGAACGATGATCTTAACGGAGTTATGAAGCTTTTTCTTCGCGTCTACCACGCAACAGGTCATGGGATCGAATCTCTGCTGGGCCTAAATTTTGTTCCTGCACGAGCACAACAAACAAGTAGTTTTGACGACACTACTATTTCCATGTTTATCCGAACTTGCCTGAAGAAAAGCTCGCGAGCACTTATTGCTGCGCTTGGGCGCCTTCTAATCTAGAAGAAGACTTGGGTACACAGGTGCCCGTCGTGCACCGTTTTTTTAGTACAGGCGTTTTCGAGCTGGACGAGTGTCATATTCGTGTTAAGCGGGCCTGTCCACCTTTAAATACACATTTCTAGCCAAATCTGGCATTTTGAGCTGCCTTCAAAAAATGGAGCATCAGTGAGGTGCAGTTCAATTCATGTCCATACCTATTCAGCTATGATACATTCTCCTGTGCAAAGCGTCATGTTGCCATTTCTGAGGCTTTCTTCTGTTACTGCTCCATTTTCCTGATATCTTAAACCGCATTCCGTCCGAACACAAGCAATCGATAAGAGATCAACCTCAGAACTAGTGGCAGAGCTACCGGAGCATTATTCGATCAACTGCTGCCGCACTTTTTCAAAGCTAGGGAACCTCACATTTTGCTAGAGACTCCGGGCGTAGTTTTGCTCCCTCAACACGAATATCACACCCATTTGGCATTTGAATATTCTCTGGACTCAAAAGGGACATTCCTCGAAATGCAGAAATGCGAAATTTGCCCTCCTCAAAATCCGAACCTCCATAGCGAGCCCATGAAACAGTACTACTACTACTGCCATGCTGCCGTCGGTTGTATTTACTCTTCACAGCTATTCAAGCAAATTGGCTGGCAACCGCGCTCGACTCCATGTTCCTTCATTCGGACAAACCATTATTCCATTCGGAGACTCATTCAAAAATTCCGAGGGCACATTAGAAATCAGCGTTCAAAACGTCCAGTGATGGACATTACTTCGAAAATGTCCACTTTGACCTGACGAGGATTTCGTCACAAGAGTTCCGTACTGCAATGCACAAAAGCGCGAAACGGGATAAGTTTATGTATAGCCTGCAGGGTACATTTGTATGTATTAGGTTGTCCGGAAAGGAATGCGCGTTCGAGCTTAAAAAATTTTTTATTATAAAGACGAAATTAAACAAGATAAATTCAAAAGACAATCTCCCTTAGTATCAATGACTTGTTGTCAACATTTATGCAAAAAATGGATTCCTCTTCTGAAGAACTCGACCGGCTGCGACTCAGAGAAGTTGGACACCCAGAGTTGGACCTTTTTCGCGGTTTGTGAATTTTCTCTCGGCCAGGGAGTTCTGCATCGACCGGAACAGATAGTGATCGATGGTGCCAGGTCTGATCTGTGTGGCGGATGAGGCAGGACTTTCCAGCCCAATTCCTCAATTTTTTTCTAGAGTGATTTTCTCCACATGTGGATGAGCGTTGTCGTGGATAAATTTTGTCGACGTCGTTTCGACACTTTGAAGACGCAGTGCTGGATCCATGCGGTTCAACTGGTGTTTGCAGATGTCCGCCGTAACCATCTGACCCGATTCCGGAACTTCAAAGTACATCAAACTTTTGCTATTCCACCAAACACGGAGCATCACCTTTTTGCCGCGTATATCAGGTTTCGGAGTCCGTTTTGGAAGGTCATTGGAGTCTAACCACTGTCCTTTTCTCGTTGCGTTATCGAAGCAGACCCTTTTCTCATTTGATGTAATAATAGAGTCGAAAAAACCGCTGTTCTTGGAGCGACGAAGAAGAATTCCGGCCATTGCCACTCAAATATATCAAAAGAAGCACAATAAAAATCTCTTTCTAATAGACAAAACTGTCTCCAAAAATCTTCTATAGTAGGAGAGAAAAAATGGACAAGTTCAAAAAATTCAACGCGCATTCCTTTCCGGACAACCTATTATATGTAGGTGTCCGGGGCGCTAATGTGCGCTATCATCCATTCACTCCATTAGTTTTCCTTTCAGCAAATGGAGCTCCAATTAGATTTTTGAAGAGTATGGGTAAAGATCTGTCCAAACCGTTCGTAGCACGTCCAACTCAAGTTGCGGTCGAATTCGACGGTGAAAGGGTTCGTAGGCTTTTTGTGCAATTGGTAAAATAACAATTCCAGTGATAACTACTGTTCAGTTTGCTGTATGGTCAGTTTCACGAGAAGTTGTGGTTTCCGCCAAAAACATGGGCCATGACGGACAAATTATTTTCTACATGTCCCACCATGACTGCTTGATAAAAAATCACGGCATTAAAGAAATGGTTCGTAATAAAGGGATTACATGCTAAAGCAAGCCAAGGGAATTAATTGCCTTTTTAGGGCTTGAACAATGGTGTAGTATACCAGATTGATCAAAAGAAAAGTATCGATGCCGTGAACAGAGGCCAACAAAGCTACGTAACCTATTCGTCTGGAGCAAGTCGATCTAGAGCTGCTACAATAGACACCGTATGTTTGAATTCATATTATTCCATGCCCCACCTAGCCTGACCCTGAGCCAATCTTTCCGAATTGCTCTTCTCGGGGAACCGAATTTTGGAATAGACAAACGAACAAAGAAACGCGCGCTGCAAATCATACGTACTATGGATACTTCATTCTTCAAAGAGACGATGCGTTAAATGCTACTGAAACAACGAAAAAACGGAATTCCCCAGTGCTTCTCAAATCCAGAAAAGATAAAAGGGTCGAAAGAATGAGGAGAAATTCTGCAGCTAAACCCCGAAAAGAATTCTAGAGTATCATGGTTTGCATTTAGGAAGCACCAACACCAAATATATCAGCTGTGGCGCCCGTCACAACGACACCAGCACCAGATCCACAACTATCAGTCATACGTATGCAGATTCCTATTTTTGTCTTCCCTTATTCTTGCGCCATATTCCACGTATTACTCATTTCGCCTTTACTTACTCTTTACTGCTCCAATCATCCAGAATCGAGCCAGTTTTTGACCTACTCATTTCTACGTGGACAGACTTGTCTCAAAGTTGTCTCCGGGGGCAGTTCGATCACCTGAACAGGAATATCTTATGCACCTGGCACAAAACCTCATGGCGGCCGCGCCACAGGCGTAATTCTCCACTGGGTTGGTTTCGGATGACTGGAGCACTAAAGGGTGGGTAGTGCCCTATTCTTTTTACACATGCATTCTTCAGAAGCACAGAGCGGTGAGGAAAGAGCAAAAGCACGAACTGGATGGATGATTTGGGGAATTTTCTTCGGTTTCTTCACTGGTTCTTTCCTCGCACTTCTTATCGCTGGTAGTCTACTCTACTTCGGTCGCCGAACAGTTTACACAGATTGGTAAGTTGCCTACTGCAGTCGCTACAAGAGAGCCTCTGTCCAGTCACTGAAGGAAGGTCCAAATTTAAGCATCAGAATTCTGCCGGTTTTTCAATAAGGGTTTACTTGATCCCTGTATTGGGAATATCACGAAAAAAGGGTCTGCAATTACATAATGAGACAGTCACACCCGTCATCAGGATCCTGATTTGGTCCCTAATGCAAATTGTAGCGAGTTCGGTGCTGGGAGGAGTAGGGGATTCGTGGCGCCAAATGGCGCCGGTGCGATTATACAGGCAAGTGCAGGATTGGAGCGAGCACCACCTTGTGCACTAAAGTTGAAAACCAAAATTTTACATATACTTGAACCCGCGCTTATCTTTAATTTGATTGCGATTCCCGCATTTATCGCGCAGACGCCACTTAGCGCCACGATTTTGTAAACAGAGCTTGCCACAAACTCGCTTTGAGATCAATTGTTCAGCTCCAGCGGTATGAGGCCGTCTGCTAAGGAGTGTTCAGACTTAGCGATGGCGCGCCTAGGACGCACTGTACAAGAGAGTGCAGGGGTACAAGCGGGTATGCGTTGCCCACTCACACAGTCTGGTATCGATCGACACTAGCCGCCGATGGGTCGCCGGTGCAGGGCACAGCATTGGTTGGGAATTCCCTATGGGCGGTCGTATTTGGCCTCAAAAGGGGGGGGCGTCGTATTTGACGACGGAAATTTATTTTTCTAGTTGATTTTTTCTCTCCTTGCGACGTTTCGGAGGGGGGGGGGTCGTAATTTGGTCCCTTGTGGGGAGGGGGGGTCGGTATTCTGGGCTAGGAATTGTAGGTCGAGCTTTTACGACCCCCCCTCTCCCCCCCCCTTCCCTCCGCTCGACAACTTTTCGCCGAGTATAAACCACAACCATAGTCAGCCATCGTAGGAGCCATGGGGGGGGTCGTACCAGCCCCTAAAAAAAAGGGGGGGTCGTAAAAGCTCGACCAAAATCCCCATCGAATGCTGTGCCCTGCGCCGGTGGTTCTTATCGCTACAGCACGTGACCGGGTTGCAGGGTAGTGCTACCCGGTTGCTCTTCGCGACTCCTCCCTCGCTGCCTCAGGACCAGCCAGGCACCTAGTTATAGCCAAACACGCTACTTGTCTGCGCTCTTTCGCTCCTGGTTGTTCTCTACCGATGAGTGAGTGTTTCTTTGCGGGACCTTGGAATCGACGCATTTGCTGCACCTTGATGATAGCGCGAGTCCAGTATTGAGACTTGAGTACCACCACCCTAGAGCTCCATTCCGTGCACTTCTATGTTGAAAAAGTGGCACGCTACTGCATCTGCGAACACATTCGCTTCGCACGAGCAAGGAACGTTATTGGTGGAGAGAGTACAGTTTGTTTTTGAGAGACTGTTCGGGTCAAAAGCGTCACTACTCCTTATGAAATCAGCACAGGAGAGAAGATGAGCAAGCTTTGCTGGATTTGTGGCTGTACGATCGAATCATTTAGGTATCGTGGAATGTACAAACGATATGGCTGCGACGCGTCGGGTATCACTGGTGGAGTCACTGGAGGAGCATTTACTGTTGGCGCAACGAGTGGAGGTATGTGACGTCCTGCCCTTACAGAATTTTCCCTCTGCGCTAAATACGCACTAAAAGTTTGCTTTGCCATAAATTAGATCGTAATGATTTCAGTCGGCGGCCTGTCAACAATCGGTGGAACTACAATGGGAGGTACCACTGGAGGAACGACAACGGGTGGCACAACTGGCGGAACAACGATGGGTACAACTGGTGGTACAACTGGCGGCACCACAAGTGATTCAGGCATGAGTACAAGTGGAACAACTGGAGGCACTACTGGTGGTACAACTGGAGGTACTACTGGTGGAACTACTGGTGGAACATCAGGAACATCGGGGACTGAAGGGGGTACTTCCGGTGCTGATATGGTTACCATGTGATACAGTCTTTAAATAAATAATTGCCCGTGTTCTACACTAGAATTCTCATATGTGCTTTACAAAATGATCGTAAATTATGCCTACCCTGATGTCATATGAGTACTTCAATAAATGTGTGTTGAGGGAACCTTGAGAACGTTCCTTTACCCCCTATTAGTAATTGGATCAGGTATGTAATGAGTTTCGGCAATATTCCATTATTACAACTACAAAAACTCGGAAAGATTTGGCTGAAAGTCGCCTAGAGAAGGTGGGGTATGTGATAACAGAATCGCTAGTGGGCGTCACGTCCAAAGTGGTGGTACTTCTATATCGCAGGTAGCGACAATAGGCAATCTATAGGCATAAAATGCCTTCGGTGCCCTGGTGAACGGGGTGCTTCGTCTGACAAGGGAAGGGGGGTCGAAGCGGCCATTTGAAATGAAATGTGTACCAGCCGAAAGGTCTTCGGATGGAGATTACGAAATCGTCTTCTTTATCTGCTGCAGACCTCCTAGAAAGAAGTTACGGAGCTTTTTAGGTAGAGAGTATTCGCATTCGGTACGAATTGGCGGCGTGAGGCTTATGGGATCGTGACGAGTGGTTACGTCATACGGCTCAGGAACGCGTGATGGGGGGGTTTGGATCCCTTATACATGTGCTCTTTTGCATTTTTCGAAAATGATCTCTTCACTCCAAAGTGTTTTTGCATAGCTCTTGTGTTTGATAATGTCGTGACGTGACGTTTCGAAGTGATGGAGCCATTGCGAACGATTCCATGGAAAACATTTTCTAACTGCTAGCTTGTTTCTTTGGTTTGGAAAGCATACACAATAAAAGTGCATTTCAACGAATGATTTCACCCTGAAAATGACTTTATTCTCCGATTGACATGACTGGAAACCGAGTCCGAAGCCGCACGAAGTTGTGCACGAGGATGAGTATAGTGGGGGAAAATGCTTTCATATGGAGTGGTGTTGATGTGGCAATCATGCTGGAGGTCGCGATGGGCAAAGCTCCATTTATCACTCACATAGTGTTGAATGATATCTATCCCAAAGGTTTCGCACCTGCTGGAAGTTTTCGGCTCGTATGACAATCTCTTCAACCAGAAGTGGTCCCCATGAAATCGTTCGCATTGGCTCCATCAGTTCAGGAACATAACATCTAGACGTTATCAGACACAAAAGTTATGCAGGATAGAGTCCAAGTGCACAGGGTGTCGTGCCCAGGTGCGGACAAGGGACGTTGGCATCGGCGGGGTGCACCCGGGTCACGCTAGAACGCGGGGATATAAGGGCCCGCACCCTCCTACAAGGGGACGTCGCGCCGTTGTGTGTCCCAAGGGTCCTGCCGCGGGCTGAGTGAGGCCTGCCCCTTGCTAAGTGGATGACAACCATGTACCTACTCACTATAACTACTCTGACAAGACACCATTACCTTCAATAACTTCATATAGAAGAACACTATATGATAACATCGACAAAATTTGTAATCCAATAACACATATGAGAAACGGCCAATCGATATTAATATGTACAACAACTTGATAATGAGGAAGTCATACCTGTGGATGAAGATGAGATGGGAATAGTGAATGGAGGCAGTTGATCAGCAGTGACAGGAAAAGACCACGGACGAAGGTTGAACAGGGACAAGGAATGGTGGCGCTGGTCCACCGGTTGCACGACCGCTCATCATGAGCGCACGACGACGACTGATTTGAAAAATGATGACAATAGTACTGTCTACGCGGTTCCCGCGGATCAGGCTTTTCATAGTAGGACCAACTGTAGTGCAACCCGAGCGCGGTATCCTCCAGGCGCCCCATTAGCCCCCCAGGGACGGTCGTGCGACAGTCACGACACTCCGGGCGCCAGAAAAGTTGCCCTGGTGTGTGACCACGACGAATAATGAGCGAAAAAAAGGGGGCCTGTCACGTACTCATCATAGACATGAGACACAGTGGGCAAAAATAACCTACAACAACAACAAATATATGCAATTTCTTCAGAGCGCATCGAGTAAATATGTGAGGCTTTAAGGGCCCTCAAAAACAAATAAAAATAAGTTATCAAGAAAACTTCATAAATGAGTAGAGTAAGTGAGGCAATGAAGATAAGAGATAGTAAAGCAAAGCACAAAAATGTAATCACTGACTGCCTTCGTGATCGCGTACCGATCGTAATCCAACTGACCATCGAAGCATTCCAATTGGCTATCGAATAAAGCAGGTGGAGCCAATAGCCGTAATCGACGAAGTTGAAACGGCGGCTGTTGTTGACTTTGAAAAGGGACCTACGGGTTTGCAAAAGTGCGAGAGGGAGATTTTTTTGTCTCGCATTAGCCTATTTGGCAGGGGGTGAAAACTCCCGATGGGGGGATTAGACAAAGGCAGCGATCTCCCAGCGCTGTGAGGTGGATGAGGGTATATCCAAACCAAACCGAAGGGGCCTCCCCGGAGAGTGGCGGTGGTCGACATTGTGAAAGACTAGGCGTATTCGTTTATGACTTTGGATGACGAATGTAGTAGTTTTCGTAAAGGTCATACA
The DNA here is from genome assembly GCA_036418165.1 of Cooperia oncophora. Lineage (NCBI taxonomy): Eukaryota > Metazoa > Nematoda > Chromadorea > Rhabditida > Trichostrongylidae > Cooperia > Cooperia oncophora. The sequence goes on from MU912520.1 coordinate 37,194, forward strand.
TAGCTTTGAAGAATGTCTTCACGTCCGGTCCAATATCGCGAACGAGATAACTGTAAGGACAGAGTGCTGGGTGATGTTCATCCGAATCGCAAACACGGCAAGGCGTATCGCGTCTGAGTAGCCTGGCGCGTGGACGTAAAGACAGTAAAGGCATCTCCCAACAGAAACTAATTTTGTATCTCGATCCGTGAGACTCTTAATGGTAGTGCAGTTTGCAGTATAATGATTAGCCTCACAGAAGAAATGTACGATTGACGAGTTGATAGACCTCCGCTCTCCCTGTGGCTAGTGGCTGCGAGGAGGAGAACGAGGAGCCGGTGACCTACGCCTCTGATGCGCATTGGACTGCATCGAAAGTGAACGACGAGCATCGTTTCTGCGGAAGACTCGGGATGATCCTCTGGAACTGCGGTTTTTAGACGGTGAACGACGAGCCTCGACTCTGCGAACGTACGGACGGACCTCGTTACTGGAGCCTGGAGATTTGAAACGGTCTGATTCAGACGGCGAATGACGGGGACTGACCGATACCATTACCCTCTACAGCTTAGGTGACGTGGACCTTCCAGTCGTCGTGATAGATGTAGAAAAATGAATCTGCAGCGTACTGGACGTAGTGGTTAAGATAGGAGTAGGTTTGGGAGTAGAAGACCGAGACGTGGTTTCGGAGTCGAAGCCTGAGGCATGGTTTAGTAGTGGACTGCGAAGAATGGTGGGGCATTGGTACCAAATGGAACGCTGTTGAATCGAAATATCTGCAGGTTGGTTTCCGAGGGTGGTGATGATAGATCCGCAAGCCATAAGAACCGTACGACGGCGTCCTATTGCGACTAAGCTGGAAACAAAAGAAATTCACTGTAAACGAAATGAACTACGAATTGAAAGGTCTACCAAACCGGAGCAAGGTGGTAGCCAGTGAACCTTTACGAGCATTGATGTTAACGGCGGACAAGTGAGTAGGGTTACTGAAAAGTAGTAGATAAAGCAAGCGAATAATGAGCGAGTGAGTGAGTGAATAAGAATTACCTTCTGCGCGGTCAGCGTTTGGCACGTGCAAATACGCAGTTTAGGTCAACACGAAGACTTACATGAAATGACAATGCTCTAAGTGACGTTGGGTCTCGCTCACTGCGCCTCAGTGGGCTAACCAAGTGCACTATGCATCATGTGGCTCCCACAATAGTTGGCGGGGTCGCTCACCAACTGACACCCATGTTACCCAAGCTGCGATATATGCAAGGTGCATAAGGATCCTACACCACGAACTCATGACGCATGCGATTTAGCCGACCAGTGCAACTTACGCTATGTGGAATATACCGAGAGGACCCCTGCCACTGGTCCCAACAGTAACACTGGTTCTAGGCCCATGAACGGTATGCAATAGATCCAGTTGTTGACGCTAAAGACAATTCTTACCGTACGAAATACTGCTAAAAATGCGCTTGTGAATCTACTGTCTTAGCCGAGAAATAGCTAACTGCCGTGTGAAACCCTTACAATTGAAGGAGTAGGAGGAGTGAAGGACTGCGTACATGGCGCGACAGACGGGAACGATCACGACAGCAAGGCCGTCTTTCGACGACGATGACTGCGAAACGATGCCACATTTCTGTCGTGCCCAGGTGCGGACAAGGGAGTTGGCATCGGCGGGGGTGCACACGGGGTCACGCTAGAAGCGGGATATAAAGGCCCGCACCCTCCTACAAGGGACGTCGCACCGTTTGTGTGTCCCAAGGGTCTGCCGGCGGGCTGAGTGAGGTTGCCCCTTGCTAAGTGGATGACAACCATGTGCCTACTCACTATAACTACTCTGACAAGACACCATTACTTCAATAACTTCATATAGAAGAACACTATATGATAACATCGACAAAATTTGTAATCCAATAACACATATGAGAAACGCGCAATCGATATTAATATGTACAACAATTGATAATGAGAAGTCATACCTGTGGATGAGATGAGATGGGAATAGTGAATGGAGGCAGTTGATCAGCAGTGACAGGAAAAGACACGGAACGAAGGTTGAACAGGGACAAGGAATGGTGGCGCTGGTCACCGGTTGCACGACCGCTATCATGAGCGCACGACGACGACTGCTTTAAAAAATGATGACAATAGTACTGTCGTGCGCGGTTCCCGCGGATCAGGCTTTTCATAGTAGGACCAACGTAGTGCAACCCGAGCGCGGTATCCTCTCGGCGCCCCATATAGCCCCCCCCCAGGGACGGTCGTGCGACAGTCACGACACAGGGACTATTTTCGATAATATGCAAAGGGCACCACTCACCATGGATCCAAAACCTCGACCACGCATTCGTGAGCATGCGGTGTACCAGTTGACCATGCTTCACGATCGTATAGGCTTGCGCCGCCAATTTGTACAGAATGCGAATATCCTTCCCCCTAAAAATCTCCGTACTCCTTTCTGGGAGGTCCGCAGCAGATATGGGAGACGGTTTCGTAATTCCGGTCCGAAGACCTTTCAGCCCGTATAGATTCCATTTCAAATGGCCACCTTAAACCTACTATCCTTCCTTGTGAGCTATGGAAAGTTGAGGAAACGCCGCGTCCACGCGCGGCGCGACTGAGCGACAGATTACGGTTATCTTCGCTGTCCGCCATAGGAGTACATGCTTTGAGTCCAAATGTGAATTTTTTTCAGCGCTGGCGACATTTCGAAGCCAGCTCGGAGGTATTCCTTTCCACCAAAAGTTTTTGGATTTTTGCATGTTGTGGTTACTTGATAACCAATATGACATATGCTTCTCAGCGCTGATTTCGGGCGCTGATATTTCCCTTCTGGCTGCCGGGGAGCAGGAAAACACTTCCCTGGGCTCGCCCTTTAGCAGCATGCAAAATGGCGCTGGTATCACAAGGGTATCAAATAATCCTATCATTGCAAGTTTGATACACTTTGTTGAAGAAGATTGTCGCGCCAAACGGATGCCAAATAGCGTAAACGACAAAAACATCTACTATATATAATCCGCCATGTGTGTCTGTGTGTTGTCTGTGTGTGTGTGTTTGTGTGTGTGTCGCGAATTCATAGCGAGCGTCCAGAAAAGATAGGATGACAGTTCCAAGTTGCAGCAGTGTGTGGGACCGTGATTTCAAATAGTGATATACATGGCAGGACGGGACACTTTTGATGGGTTTACAGGAGGTGATGACACTTGATAAGATTTGATAAGGGGCCTATGAAGGGGAGGTTGACGAATCGTAGCGCAATTTGCAGCAGCTGCAGGACGCGTGATTTCAAGAAGTTATATACATGGCAGACGAGAAACACTTTAGGTGCGCGACAGGAGGTGATAACACTTGATAAGATTCGATAAGGGGCCTTAGAAGGGGGTGACCAACATCTAGCGCAAGTTGCAGCAGCTTGCTGGACTGTGATTTCAAGGAGTGATATATGGTGCTCATCATTGCAGACCGGTGGGGCGGGTGAGCGCCGCCGCGTTGGACTCGGCTGTGACGCGGCTGTCATTGCTGCCGCGTCACAGCCGAGTCACACGCAGCGCGGCCTCACCCGCCCCCGGTCTTGCCAATGATGAGGACTGTACATGGCAGGACAGGAACACTTTGATGTGGTGACAGGATGGATGATGACACTTGATAAAGATTCGATAGGGGGCCTTAGAAGGGGAGGGTGACCGAATTCGTGGCAAGTTGCAGCAACCGGCGGACATGATTTCGAGTACATATGCCGTAGGGTGGGCTAGCAGAAGCTTGATAACAGTTGTAAGATGCGATAAGGGGCCTCGGAAGAGGAGGGGTCATCAAATTCGTGGCGCAGGTTACAGCAACAGTGGAACTCAGATGCGTGAGGTGATATAGGGTGGGACGGGAACATTATTGGCGGGCGACAGGAAGTGATAACAGTTGATAAGATACGGTAAGCGGCCTCGGAAGGGGAGGGTCATCAGATTCGTAACGCAGGTTACAGCAACAGTGGGACGGCTTGATCCGAGAGGCGATACAGGGTGATATGATAGTGATACGGGACGGGAGTGTTATTGGCGGGTACGAAAGTGATAGGATCTAAAATTGACAAGGTAGCATGGAAAATCCGCTTCACCGTCACAACAACACTGCGATCGATATAACTCAAAGTATAACGATCTCAGTGATCCAATAGAACTCATTCCTCACTGCTTATTAGTAACGACACGTGTACGACCGCTAGGCAGGTCTATTCAAATGGATGTGGTTTGTTTTACAGAGATGTTATGAACAGCAGCAACTGACTTTATCACTCTTACCACATTATCTTCATTCATCAACTATCAGTAAGGGCCACTTAAAGGGTTTCACTGCTGAATGCGTAGTGCATTTCAAGCAAGACGCTTTAGGAGACAGATTGCATAAATTATAGGCTGCTTCAGTGGCCTGTCAAACAGGCTGCTATTTCCGTGTAGGTTATGGACGTACCAGACCGGATCGCTGGCTAAGCCCGGTTTTCTCCTTCTGTGATGCGGGGGTGGGGGAGGCGCTGCTGCTGCCTTGGACGGAACAAGCGCTGCTTTTCAGTTCTTGCTGATGCAGAAGATTCCTTTGAAGAGTGCGGTTGGTCAACGAATCCTTAACTTAGCGCGCCGGCAAATCCGCATGGCCCGGCTAAGCCGGGCCATGTCACAGAAGGAGGAGCGCCGGCGACAGCCGGGCGATCCGACTGGTATGTCATATATGTGATCAGAGCACGATACCACTAGTGGCAAATTTCGGCGAAAAACTTTTTTTTGAGGTTTCGGAGTCGCAATAGTGGAATAGTGCCTGAGTTTTCCGGAAGAAATTACTCACGTAAATATATGCATCTACGTGGAGTTTGCTGGAGAAAAGTGTTAGAAAAAAGGGTCAGATTTTTCAAAAGAGGCATATATACGATTCCTCGACATAACATAAAAGGTCCAACTATACAGGGGAATCATCAAAAGATACACCTCGGTCAAAGCTATCCCGTGATAGTCTAATTGCGAGCCCTGAGATCCTGAAGAAATTTGCGGATCTCTCCGCGGCTAGCCTCTGCCTCGGAGGGAGAGCGGAGCGAGGAGGAACTAGCCGATCAGACCATGAGGGGTGGTGGCTACTGTACGGTCAGCTCAGCCAACAATCTCTGTGAACTGCTGTACCGCAACTTTTACAGACCATTGCCAAGGCCTTCCAATATAAGGAAGTAAGATTCACAGATTGCCCTGTGATGTTCCCATTTTAACGGTGCTCTCAGTTTTTGAAGTCTTGTTTTGTGAAAGCTCCACTTACCTAAGTTAAGGAAGTGAAAGCTTGTGGTCCACTACTGTTTAAAATTGAAGTCGCTATAAGTGAAGAACCACTCGATTCAATGCTTCCTCTACATCCCTTATGCATAATGTCGCATGCACGGCAATACCAATTTGGCTTGCCGGGGTAATTGCTCGACCCATCACGGAGCTGTTCAAATGCGAAAAACAGCTGCGAGGCATAACGGCGTTGTCTTAAATAGGGCGCATCATAGTTGGTAGGATCCCGCAAGGGAGATCGTACATGGTTGCTAGAGAGGGATGACCTCAGGAGAGCAAAGTCGGCCTACGAGGCGAGCACTTAGTGCGCTTATCACGTATTTTCAACACACAAAAGTGGCGCATCCTTTGTGCTTGCGGGACACCACTCTCCTCAAGAGAGGCTCTGGCATTAAGTGAAGGCAATGCGTACTTTCAAGCGGCTCTCGGACTTCAATGGGCTGCAGCCTTGAATTATCAAGTGTCACCTTTGAGTTGGTCTTTATGCAAAAGCATAAGCATCGACAGAGGCTCACCGCACATCGATGCTGCCAGGGAGTTTTTAGGGTGGTGATTTCACAATCCAGTCGCTTATTGCCTTCGTGCCGATAGCGGGCTGGAATTCCTGCCCAGTTATTAGGGAATCCTGTCTAACGGTCGAAAGCTTTCGGAAGTAGTAGCTCGCAGCATGGGTTACATGACAGTTGGAACTTTTCCCCATCGCGAAAGGCCGCGGTGCACAGGAGCAGAGGAAAGCATGTGTTGTGGATCTACAACCATTCAAATAGTATATTATAGAATCACCATACTAGAATGAGTGATAACAAGGTAGTTCATGTTACACTCGCCAACACTGCGCCAGGTTCCCTACCCCTGCGGCTCGTCGAATGGAAGTCAAATACTAGAGAGTCTGCTGCAAACGCTTTGATCGAAATCACGGATTGCGATCATGCAGTGGGACAGTGCCTAAAGCGCAACCAGGATCACCACTCATCGCTTTGTACCTCAACAAGAAACGGACACGACTCAACGCGTCTGCGAAATGAACGGCAGAGCCCATCTATGGACTCAACCCAGCAACGAGAAACAAGGGTTACTTTCGCTTCTCGAAACAACTGCTTCAGACAGCCACCACGTCGGAGCCCCGAATTCACACTTGAAACGACCAGAATGAATGAATGAACGAATGCTACCACCACATCCAGCACATATATCCTCTCGTAGAAACAAAACAGCGGACACTGAACGACCGCTGTGTACTCAACACGTGCCGCAAACAGCATCTGTTCTGATTTTCAATGAAGTTGAAACGGAGTATCAGTCAGTCACAATTCTCCTGGACTCGGGAGCTCGGGGGAGTTCCATATAAGCCGAGTAAGCGGATCAACTACAGCTGCCCTCAATAAACTGCATTACATTTACTACCATAGGAATGGGAGTTTTCGGGAAACCTTCGAGTCGGACGAAGTAGCAGAGAATTTAAAAGTTCTCCGGATCACCAGAAAGTTGATAAGGTGCTGAAAAGCATGCCGTGGTTTAGGGAATGAGCCTGTACAAGGGAAGGGAACTCCGGGGGAGATGAGCTATTCAGCATGCTGGAAAGTAGGAATGACTAAGATCCCAGTGGTCACAGCGTGTCATGCAGGTCGCAATTAAAGGGATTGAGTTCTAATTGTCCGTAGATCAATACTTCCTAGGTTGAATACGGTGATCAACTTTGAAATTGTTTTCCAAGCGCAACTATGCAATATCTTATCAGTAGTATTTAAGTCTGAGAATGAAGTACGGTTTCATCTTCTCATAGTTTTTGTCAACAGCATGCAGTTGAGAATCGTTCTGGTTTACTCGTTTATCGTGAGTCATGCTATAGCTCCTTTATATTGTCCAAAGATAAGTCGCAAAGTGGATTCCAGTTTACCAACGCAGATGTCTGTCGTGCAGCAGATTCTGATGCGCAAGACGAGCAAAGTTAAGAAGAAAAGTGGGAGTTAGCGATCCGTCAATGAAAGGAGTAAGTTGAATCCTCATACTGTTCAAAACACGCTGTAAATTTGTAGGATAACAGCTAGCATGTTGACANACCAAGTGAGCAGAACAGTGGTGATCTTTCAGGACATAATCACGCCACTTACGTTAAGTCAAGCAACGTTCCACTCTTCAGTGCATACGATCATCAATTCACAACTTACTATAAAATGACCTGCGGATCGTTAGTCACTGCACTAACGGGAGTTATTGGCAACGCCAGGTTGGTATTTCGTTTCGTTTTCTTATCAAGGAAAGCTTCCTCTTACGAATGCCTGCGCTGGACAACTTCCAAGACCCAGAATACTTTTCCTAGGGACAGTACATCAGACCAGTCTTCATGCTGTATCAAACGTAGCGGAGTACTGTGTCTCTGCCTGCATAAATTCTGACCAGAGAGACCTTTTCTTCTTCATCCTTAAACGCAGTGAGCCTCTATCAAAGGTTAAAGTATGTTATGAGGACCGCTAACACAGTTTGCCAGTTTGCAAATGGTGAATGAACACGCTTGTTTACCCTTCCGTAAAATGCGTGTGATAAAGGAGCCAACTGGAGAGGCCGATTAGTCTCAATGTGTAGTAACAAAGTGAAACTCCAAAAGTTTATTTCAAAAAGCTCAAAAGACATCAGAAGCCTTAAAAGCTCCTTAAAATATACTACCTTGGGAGATTTCGGTGCGTAGCACCTTCATCAGCTGAAATTATTTAGCTTGTTTTCGGTTAGATACTGTGCCTACTGCAGAAATGCGACTCAAACGGACTGTCGCCGCATTCAATATTCACATATACCAGTCTGGTCACCCGGCTGCCGCCGGGTGCTCCTCCTTCTTTGTCACGTCCCGGTTTCGCCGGGCCAGCTTGGCTTCGCCAGGAACTTTTTGCTTAGGCGAGGTAGAGTGTGCAAAATACGCCCAACCGTCACAGTGCATTTCCCAGCAAAATGTATCCTTCTATTCTATAAAGCAGTAACTTTGTGTGTCGGTTTGTATGTTTGTATGTAGGTTTGTATGTTTGTCTGTCCGTCCGCACAATACTTCACAGGTTCGAGTTCGCTGCAGGCGAAAACGACCGCTAGGCAATCGGGCAAATCGGTGCTGAAGTATCAATCCGATGTTTTGATCGTGATAGCGGCCTCCGCTATATAAGACAACCATTCGGTACACTCCGAGCCATTGCACGAGCTGCTGGCGTGGCGGCCGGACGTGTGCTCGTGCGGGGGCAGGGTGGGGTGGGGCCGAGGGAGGGGGGGCACTGCCCCCTCCCCTCTGCTTCCTCCCCTGCGCGTGCTCAGCCCGATCTGAGCATGCGCAAGAGAAGGAAGCAGATGGACGGTCTGGAACATTGGGGCCTTTTTTTCAAGGTATAGTA